>JBBIGC010047440.1:0-11541 GCA_037576955.1 Lepidarchus adonis | reverse complement strand
TCTCTCTCTCTCTTTTTGTGTGTGTGTGTGTGTGTGTGTGTGTGTGTGTGTGTGTGTGTGTGTGTGTGTGTGTGTGTTTTTAGGGTAAAGACCAGGCCGTGCTAGGGTTCGGTCGCCTGTTTCCCGATATCAAAGAGGAAGTGGCCCACGCCCCCATTGTCCACCCCAGGTATGCCTTATTTCCCAGCATGCTCTTGGGCTCTCTGCGTGCCTCTCCTGTCAGTAATCTGAGCTGGATTAGGGCTAGAATTAGAGGAATTATGGGGATAGGCTCTGGACGGCAGTGGTCAGGATTACTGTGTCCCAAAAAGAAATCAGGCGCACTTCACACGGAGCATTCTGGAGGATTAAACCGACCCAAAAAGCCTTGTGTTCACGCTATAGCAGGACTGTCCAACAAAGAAACCTTCCAGTAACGGGCTGATAAACATTTTAACTGGGTTTTGATAGATTCATTCCATCCAAACCACTTCATCCATTCTGGGTCGCAGGGGAAGCTGGAGCCGAACCCAGCAGACTACGGGCCAAGGCTAGTTTTTGATAGATGTAGCACAATATTAAAAACGATCAGCCATAACATTAAGACCACTGCTAGGTGAGGTGAGTAACACTGACTAGTCAGGTCAAGTGAACAGTCAGTTCTTGAAGTTGATGTGCTGGAAGCAGGAGTGTAAGGGTCTGAGGGTCTTATTGTGATGGAGCATCTCCAGAACAGCAGGTCTTGTGATGTGTTCCGGATCTGCAGTAGTTAGTAGCTACCAACAGTAATCCAAGTAAGAACAACTGGGTCATGGGCACCCAAGGCTCACTGATGCATGTGGGGAGTGTGGTCTGATCCCAGAGTAGCTTCTGTTGAACAGAACGGTAATGCTGCTCTGATAGAAAAGAGTCAGGCCACACGAACACACAGTCAGAGTTGTTTCATCAGCATGAGGGGACCTGCTCAATATTAGGCAGGTGGTCTTAATGTTATGGCTAATGGTTGTAAATGGATGCTTTAATTTTTCTGTGTGCTCGATAGTAATTACGTGAATTACGTAGGTGCCAAGAGATATGTTCAGGCAATTGTGTACAGTGATTGCAGCTCCATGTTTAAATTTTGTAAAGCGTTCTTCATGTGAACATCAGCTCTTTGTTGAATAAATTATACATTAGTTGGACTCAAAATGACTCGGTTGCTTCTAGCATCTCTGGCTTCAAAACAAAAATGACATTCACTCTGTTACAAGTGATGTATAACTATCTGCCAGAAGCTTAAAATACAGAAATGTTTTTAAAATTTATACATTATTAAATTATACGTTTTAACAAGTACAGTTAAGTACAGAATTCTCACGAGATTATCTTAACTAAACTTTTTAAACTAAATTATTTTTACAAATGAAATATTTATTGATTTGCTCACTGACTGAAGACTGCTGGTTCTAAATGTGTGTGTGTGTGTGTGTGTGTGTGTGTGTGTGTGTGTGTGTGTGTGTGTGTTACAGCTACTATCTGTACCCCTATGATAAGATGGTGGCGCCCAACGTGTCTCTGCAGAAGGATGGTGAGGCTGGAGCAGAGGTTCTAGGAGCGCTACTTAAACAGCACTACAGCAGGAGAACACACAGCCAGGACACCCAGCCGGGTCAGTGTGTACTCACAAATATGTTCCCCTCTATCTATCTCTGTCTGTTCCTTCTCTCTCTCTCTCTCTCTTTCTCTCTCTCTCTCTCTCTCTCTTTTTTTCTGTCTGTTCCTTCTCTCTCTCTCTTTTTTTCTGTCTGTTCTCTCTCTCTCTCTCTCTCTCTCTCTCTCTCTTTTTCTGTCTGTTCTCTCTCTCTCTCTCTCTCTCTCTTTTTCTGTCTGTTCTCTCTCTCCCTCTCTCTCTCTCTGTCTGTCTGTTCTTTCTCTCTCTCTCTTTCTGTGTGTTCTTTTTCTTTCTCTCTCTCATATGTTCCTTATCTCTCATATTCCTTCTCTTTCTCTCTCTGTCTGTTCTTTCTCTCTCTCTCTCTCTTTCTGTCTGTTCTTTCTCTTTCTCTCTCTCGTTCTTTATCTCTCATATTCCTTCTTTCTCTCTCTCTCTCTTTCTCTCTCTCTCTCATGTTATCTCTCCCTCCTTTCCTCTCTCTCTCTCTGGTACTTCTCTCTGTCTCTCTCTCTCTCTCTCTGGTACTTATCTCTCTCTCTCTTTCTCTCTCTCTCTCACGCATTCTCTTTTGTGCTCTTTCTCTCTCTCGCTCCTCCTTTCCTACGCTCTCTCTCACATTTTCTCATTCTCTCTGTTCCTCCCTCTCTTTCTGTATGGGAAGGAAAAAAAGGTGCCAGACTCCGCATGATGTGTGCGTGTGTCTCAGCTCTGCAGTCTGCCTGCCCTACATTAAAATTCAGCTCTCTCTGAGTCCCTCAGGGCACACACACACACGTGCACACTTACACACACGTGCACACATGCTCAGCTGCCTTATTCTCTTTTATACAATTTTTTTCTCCCAGTCCTTTGATGCACATTGAATCAGGACACACTATGTGTGTGTGAGTGTGTGCGTGTGCGTGTTTAGAAAGCAGGTTTCTTGGCTTGTCTGTGAGTTTGTTTACCTCACAGACGAATGGTGAGAGGTTCTTTATGGGTGTTGTAGAATTTGTGTTGTAGAATTTGTGTTGTAGAATTTGTGGGGGCTCTTTACTGTTTCTTTTAAATTCACACTGGTTTGTCCTCAGGAGCTGTTCACACTGAGCTGCTTGCTTATCACTGTATCTTACCTGAAATATTGTTTCCATGTGTGAGTTGAGGCAAGTGTAGCAGATGTGTGAATTTTCATACAGACCCCAGTATTGGCTCAAATCATTTGAAATGTTAAGAAATTAAAACATTTTGAATTGTTTGTTGAAATAATCAATGTAGAATATATAACAATTTTCCCTCACAACACCCTGCGTGTAACCCTCCACTATGAATGGGTTTAGATTTAGGACCAAAAGATTCTCCAGACTATGGTAGAACAATGTCTCAGGCATCTTCCTTATCATCTCATGTCTATGAGGAGCCTTTATAAGAACCAGGCGCCTGATTCCATTTACCACCACTGTAATTAATTTTAGGATTTAGCTCTGTCCCACTAAATTATGGGGGAATTTGGAATGAAGCAGAGATTAATAATGTTTATTAATATTTCAGGTTTTAAATATAATCTTTTTACCTTTATTTGTCCCACATTGATTTATTTGACATTTTAAAGCCTTTAAAAACATTTCAATTCTGTTTAATATTTATATTAATGTATATAAAATTTTCCATCTGTATTATTATTGTTGTTGTTGTAAGAAGTAGTAGTAGTAGTAATAGTAATAGTGTTGGTGGTGGTGATTATAAAATTAATTATTTTACATTTTAAATCAGTGTTGATGAAGATGCTTTGCCTCTTACATGTTCCTCTTACCTTCCACACCTACAGAGAGAAACCCACAGATAGTTATTATAGTTTTTCACACTGTGTGTGTCTGTGCACACCTTCCTCATCCTCCTCTTCCCTCCCACAGATCTCCATGCGTCTCCCTCCTCCGTTGCCGGGGAGGTTAAATCCCGTCGCCCAGGCGAAGCGCCGGCTGTTGTCATGGAGACAGTGTGTGGTAAGGAGGATGATAAGGAGCGAATCGTTCTGGAGATCGTTCAGATGTACAGTCGACAGCAGGAGAAACTCAACGTCACGCTCCACCGGCAGCTGCAGCTTGAGACGGTTAGAGTAGCTTCAGCACCTAAAACATCTTACCTCCCAAACCTTCAACACCCACTTCACCTCATCTCATCTCGCCTGTAGCTTCATACCTACTACACCTTACACCTCAACTACATCACGTTATACCTAATATCCAACACCTGATCTGACGTACTACTCCTCCATTTTACCTACTATATATATATATATATATATACAGTGGGTATGGAAAGTATTCAGACCCCCTTAAATTTTTCACTCTTTGTAATATTGCAGCCATTTGCTAAAATCATTCAAGTTAATTTTTCATGTTCATGTACACACAGCACCCCATATTGACTGAAAAACACAATTTATTACTTTTTTGCAGATTTATTAAAAAAGAAAAACTGAAATATCACATGGTCCTAAGTATTCTGATCGTTTGCTCAGTATTTAGTAGAAGCACCTTTTAATCTAATACATGAGTCTTTTTAGGAAAGGTGCAACAAATTTTTCACACCTGGATTTGGGGCTCCTCTGCTATTCCTCCTTGCAGATCCTCTCCAGTTCCGTCATGTTGGATGATAGACGTTGGTGGACAGCCATTTTTAGGTCTCTCCAGAGATGTTCAATTGGGTTTAATTCAGTGCTCTGGCTGGGCCATTCATAAACAGTCACTGAGTTGTTGTGAAGCCACTCCTTTGTTATTGTAGCTGTGTGCTTAGGGTCATTGTCTTGTTGAAAGGTAAACCTTCAGGCCAGTCTGAGGTCCTGAGCACTATGGAGAAGGTTTTTGTCTATTTGGTTTTTGGCAGTCATCTTTCCCTCAACTAGTTGTTCTGTCCCTGCAGCTGAAAAACACCACTGCCACCACCCTGCTTCACTGTTGGGACTGTATTGGACAGGTGATGAGCAGTGCCTGGTTTTCTCCACACATACCACTTAGAATTAAGGCCAAAAAGTTCTATCTTGGTCTCATCAGACCAGAGAATCTTATTTCTCACCATCAGGTGTTTTATTTTCGCAAACTCCATGTGGGCTTTCACGTGTCTTGCACTGAGGAGAGGCTTCCGTTGGGCTACTCTGCCATAAAGCACTGACTGCAGTGATGGTTGACTTACTTCAACTATCTCCCATCTCCCAATTGCATCTCTGGGGATCTTTGGGTTCTTCTTTACCAAAGTTCTTCTCCCCTGATAGTTAAGCTCTAGGAAAGATTCTGGGAGTCCTAAAGGACTTCCATTTAAGGATTATGGAGTCCACTGTGCTCTTAGGAACAGATTTTTTTTTTGTAACCGTGGCCAGATCTGTGCCTTGCTACAATACTGTCTCTGAGCTCTTCAGGCAGTTCCTTTGACCTCATGTTTCTTATTTGCTCTGACATGCACTATGAGCTGTAAGGTCTTATTTAGGCAGGTGTGTGGCTTTCCTAATCAAGTCTAATCAAGATGTTGGGTTCCTCTTCTGAGCCTTGGTTCCTCCTATGGTTTCTTTCTACAGTTTAGGGAGTTTTTTCTCTGTCACCTGTGGCTCATTGGAGGCTCTGACCTGGATTCTATAAAGCTGCGTTGTGACAACGTGAGCTGTAAAATGTGCTATAAAAATAAAATTGACTTGACTTGTCAGTAGTGGCTTGAACTGTATTGCACATTTTATGATAATAGTAATGATCACACCTTATACCTCATCTACCACATTATAACTCACCTATAGCTTCATACCTACTACACCTTATACCACACTTCATACCCAATATACAACACCTCATAGCTAGTATACCACACCTGTGCTCACCCACTACACCTGATACTTTACGTGTGACATGTTGTTCCTCAGCTATATGCAGCACCTGTTACATTTACCACACTTCATACATTAGCTACTATTCCCCACTCACTCTCACATCTACCACACCTTTTTCCTCACCAGACCTGTGTTATATTTTACCTACCTATTTTGCTTGCAAAAATTTTGGAGAAGTAATAGCTGATTCTCAAGGTGTCGTATCTCTAATTACATTACAGGGTTTAAAAATCTAAACATTATTTTGTTGATCAAATATTGAATGTGACTGCAATCATTTTTTAACATATCCAATGAATTCTCTCTTGTGTGCTGATGTAGGAGCTGGAGGTGGTGCGTGGCGGTGAGGCAGCCCAGCTGAGGCAGCTGTCAGCAGAGCACAGCGAGCTGCAGAGCGAGCTGGAGGCAGTTCACACTGAGCATGCTCAGAAACTGGGGGAGGTACGTCAGGAGCAGAGGGAGCTGGAGCGCAGACTGGATCAGCTCAGACAGCAGGGCTGCAACTGTAAACCTAAAGAACAGGAAGAGCAGTACACTGCACAGGTACACACACACACACACACACACACACACAGCTTTCTGTGTTCAGAAAGGTAATGCTGCTTTAGCATTTCTCATTCACGTTGGTTCCTCAGACCTGTCTTTCTTAATCTAGCTATAAAAACATCTCCGTCTCCTGGTCCGACCATGCCAAAACATGACTTTTCTGAATGTCATGTGACTCTTCCTGTTGTGTTATGTGACTTAAATAAAAAAACACCTGTATAAGTCAGTATTTTGGGAACTGTTTGTATTAACCTTAACCGGTTTAATAGGAAAGCTGTAAGTTCACAAGGTTCTTAAAGTCTAGGGGAAAGCCTGTTGTCTATGAAGTCTATAGAATATTATTTATTTTAGTGTTTAATGACAAAACATTTTATTTATAAAGGGTTTATTTATTGTTAACACCTACCTATTGTATTCTCTGTCTCTCTCTCAGCTGTGTGAGCTGCGGTGTCGTCTGGAACGTGCCGAAGCGGAGCGTCAGGAGCTGCAGGATGAGCTGCGACGGGAGCGTGAAGCACGGGAAAAACTGGAGCTCATGATAACTCAACTTCAGCAGCAGATCATCCAGACCACCAGCAAGACCAGCTCCAGTCCACACAGCCAGAACACACTGTCCCCTCCTGCCCCTGAGATGGCCAGCTAAACACACACACACACACACACACACACACTGCGTGCCTGCACCCCCTCCCTACATCACCAGTAGAGTCCCAGACACAACCAGAATCCGTCATATTTGTTTTTGTTTGTTTAAAATACTATAATAACTTTTATAATTTAACATCACTTAAAACAGAACTTTTATGTTGTACTGTGTCGTCCCCCTGTTTTTAGACAGTATTTAAAACCTTTGTACGTGTTTTAATTTATAGTTTTGCTAATAGGCTGCTTATTATGGACAATGAAGAGGATGTTTGTCCTCATTTTTTTTGTTTTTTGGGTTTTATTTTTGCTTCTGAACTGGACTGGAGATTGTGGATAGTTTGGAAAGTGACTTTTTAATGCAACCGGCGGAGCCAGAAGGAGCCAAAATGACCTTTAAAAAACTATTACAGCCGGTGCTTTTATGTACACCAGGCACTGTAGAAAATGATTTTAAAGTTTGATACAAAACAGAGAGAAAAAAGGTCCAGGGAAAAGAAACAAAACATAAGAAAGGACCATGAAATCTTGTGATCCCGAACATTGCAGCCCTTGTGCTTCTTCGTGAAGGTGAAAGCTAAACTCAAAGCCAGGAGGATGGAAGGGCCCCTCGAAGAGGCCCTTCTGGTTTCAGATGAAAATCCTCCTTCTCCCTCTTTTTTTTTCTTCTCCCTTCCTTCTTTCCCCTCCCTCCCCCCGGCGCCTGCTGTCTGCTGCCGATTAGACGTTTCCTGGATGATTTCCTTCACTGTGGAGATGCACATGCTCGCCTCCTGCTGGACCACAACAGCGCAGCAGCAGCAGCAGCAGCAGCCAAACTGAACAGTATTCAGTGAGAACAAGGGTTAAACATTATCACTGTTGTGTTTCCTGAAGGTCAGTGTAGAAGCTAAACGTCTGTATTTTGTCCATTTTGAGGCTGAAATAGACACAGCTGTGACACATGACAGAATGAGGGAGAAGGAGATAATGGAGGGAGACTGGGCTGGGGGTGGTTTCACGAAAGCGCACAAAAAGAAACAAAAACTCACTAAATATTCCTGTTTACTCGTCATAAATCGCTTTTGTAGTTTTCTATACAGTCACATCCAGGTCTTCTTTTAGTCGGTCTGCCTGTATTTGTGAGGCTGCAATCATGAGCCAACTATAGGGAGTTTATAAAAATTAAGAATATAAAAAGTTTTGATAAATTATAAATATGAACTATAAGATCATTAAGAAAATACTGAATAATTGGCATCTTTTTAAGATGAAAATTTTTTTTCTGTGCAAGTGTTTGGAAATATAAACTGTAATTATTATAAATTTATTGTAAAATTATTATAGTCATTTTATTAAAGAACATTCTCAGTATTTTTCCTTTTGAAAAGCTTTCGGGGAATGTGGCGCCCCCTGGTGTCCGACTCTCTTCTGGCTGTGCAGAGCAGCACTCTTAAAAGCAGAGAGCTGCTTTTCCTTCTCCAGGCAGGCATGGAGCCCCCCCTCCCCCAACTGATCAGGAGGGTGTTAATTAGGACACACGTCATCACCCGGATCTGACAGGACCTTTATAAGCTGATGAACAGAAAAAAAGAAAACAAATCTTTAATCAACTATTACTGTACATGTGTGCTTTCTGTTTACCCCCCCCCCTCCCCACACACACCTGAAAAAGATTTTTAAAAATCTCTCAAATGTATTTAATGTATTAACTAATAGATTTCTATACACTTTGTACATACAGTAGTCTTTAATATATTAACTATGTCATTATAAAGAGTCTTTAAAAAGATTATATTGATCCCGTGATGAGTGAAGCTCACTGGGGCTTTTTTCTATGAGTTGTGAGATGCATGATGGTGTGAGAAGGGAAGGGTGAAAAAATAGACATTACAGATTTTTAAATTATTATTATTACTACAATCATTATCCTCACTATTATTACTATTGCTATAATTTAGTGGTTGTCCACTGAGATCGGTAGGGCACGTTTGATGTCATGTTACCATAACGGCCATACGTTACGAGAACAATGTTTATTTGCATTTGGTGACGTTTGTATGGAGAAAAGATGAATGCATGGATTTTGTTAGTTATGCTGCTTGGTTCCTGAGAAAGATTTTTATAATGCTCCCATAATGACAGTTGCTCTAAAGAGCCAAAATCATGTCTTTGTTGTGTTTTGGGTTTTTATCTTTAGGCTCCACCCACTAACGCTGTTCTGTACGCTGTGAGTCAATCTCTGCAGAAGGCTGGTAAAAATCCTGTTCGGTCTAAAGAGCTCTTCAATTTATATTACACATCACCATAACAGGAACGAGGGCTGGGAGCTGCTATAGAAATGTTCTGATACGATACGATCAGTATTTCTGTTGCACTACTGTGACTGTTCCACTGTAGAACAGAGTGTATTATGTATAGGAGCCTCTGCAGCCGTCTCTCCTACTCTGACTTCTTTTACCATGTACATAAAAGGATAACCAGGTCCTGTGCTATCTAAGCAGTGTACCAAAATAAAAGTCTCTAAATGAAACAATGATAAAATTACTAGGTAAATATCAATATTCACTGCTGCTGTATTGATACTACACTCGATTTTTTTCTCTCACCACTACTCAGAAATGCATTTTTGACCTAGTTGGGAAACTGATTTCTTTGCTTTTGTGACATCACAAATGTTTACTTATATCTCCCTCCTTAATTTACACAAACGTTATTATTTTAGTTTTTCAAACTGGACTGAATTTTCTTATTTCAGTCTTAAGTAGGGGGGTAATGTAATGTAAAGAAAAATGTGGGATATGGGCCCTTTAAAATGCTAAATTAAGTAGAAATGGCAACAAGTGAGCCTCCCTGCTATTGGTATCCCAGTGACAGAAGACCTGATGTGCAACATCTGACCACATGAATAACTGGGAGTGTGACACTGGGCTCAAGGGGGTTTTACCAGCCGTCTGGTGGGTAACAGTAGTGCTCCACAGAGAGTGGGAGGAGCCTGGAGAGGTCCATTCAGTGCTGAGCTGGAACGTTCAGGCCCAGAGAGTGAGAATCGTGTCCAGGAATTGGCTCCAGCAAAGGAAACGGGCAACTGAGACCCAACCCTGGAAAGCGTTCTCCTCTTTGGACCTGGAGTGTCCACCTCTGAGCCACAGTGTGACTGCGAAAATGCCTCAGGAGTTCTGTCTGGAGGATTTCTGCATTCTGGAGTTGCACGTGTGTGTGTGTAAAAGCTCTGTAGATCAGTGTTTGTGCCCTGCAGGCAACGGTTACTCCTCCAGTTGTTACTCTGAAGGCGTTTTCTCCTTTTTGAGGTATTACATTGAATTTCTGATGTTTTCTAGGGTGAACTCTTTTCTCTTTGTACTAAAGCTATGATATTGCAGTTTTTATTTTGTACACAGGGGGGTGCTGTAGAGCTGTAGAAAAGCCTTGTGTTGAGACAGACCTGTTTGTGTGAGTTCACTAATGCAGAATGAGATGAGAGATGTATAGACCTGATATGATTATTATTAGAGTTGTTATTATTATTATTAACTGGAAGAATCTAATATTAAAGACTTTTTGTAAAGTGAAAACACATGTAAAATGCTAGAGAAGGGTTCTGCTCACAGAACGCCACACTGACAGTGCGGCATTGCTTCAGAAGATGGAGAAATGTAGAAGAATCTGATTAAAACTCTTCTTTTTGTAAACGAGTGTAAAACAGCGACTCATTGGCTAAACCGTGACTTTTTATTGACCATGTGACGGAGATCCCTCCAGGTGGGGTGTGTGTGTGTGTATGTTCTGAAGCAGAACGGACATGCCGGAGGTGTTTACTGTTTACTGCTGTTGGTAAATGCCCAAGTGTGCGCGTGTGATAGAAATGCATGAAACGAGATGCCGTTCTCCTACCTCATGTTGTGATAAATCTGTTTTGTTTTTGTTTTTTTTAAAAGCAAATCTGAGTGATTATATTTATACACACACACACACGCTTTTGGCCGATACCTCAGTTGTATGTGTTTTTTTATTTTATTTTCCCCGTTTCAGACCGTGTACATATGCCCTGTATAGACAATGAGCTTGGATTCAATTCAAGTAAAGTTGCGTAGTGTCAGAGCTTGTCCTGTGTCTGAACTTTTTTTACACATTGCTCCTTACAGATCTCCATCAACACACAGTGTTTAAATGCTATTGTTATTCATCTGTCAATGTTAAATTATGAAATATTTTAGACTAACAATAAATGCATTACTCTAAGGCTACCTGCATTAGACTAACGTTGCCTCGCTAAATTAATGTTACCTGTGTTACACATGTTACAAAAGTAATGTTAATGTATAACTTTGTTATGGTGCCTTTTGTTTAATGAGGTGTGTTGACAATGACAAATAGCCACTTTTACATTATTACAAGAGATTAAGTAATGTTACAGATGATTAAGTAATGTTACAGCTGATTAAGTAATGTTACAGGTGATTAAGTAATGTTACAGGTGATTAAGTAATGTTACTGCTGATTAAGTAATGTTACAGGTGATTAAGTAATGTTACAGCTGATTAAGTAATGTTACAGCTGATTAAGTAATGTTACAGGTGATTAAGTAATGTTACAGGTGATTAAGTAATGTTACTGCTGATTAAGTAATGTTACAGGTGATTGAGTAACGTTACAGGTGATTGAGTAACGTTACAGGTGATTAAGTAACGTTACAGGTGATTAAGTAATGTTACAGCTGATTAATGTTACAGGTGATTAAGTAATGTTACTGCTAATTAAGTAATGTTACAGGTGATTAAGTAATGTTACAGCTGATTAAGTAATGTTACAGGTGATTAAGTAATGTTACAGGTGATTAAGTAATGTTACAGCTGATTAAGTAATGTTACAGGTGATTAAGTAATGTTAC
>JBBIGC010047410.1:0-11542 GCA_037576955.1 Lepidarchus adonis | reverse complement strand
AATGTTTATCAGTACATTGCAGAAAATAATGAACTTTATCACAATATGCTAATTTTTTGAGAAGGACCTGTATAGCCGCAGCCTATCGTCAGGGAAATACGGAATACGTTTTTTTTACAACAAATGTAGCAATGTTTAAGGTTTTTTTCCCAGTGTGTCTCTTATATACTGTAGGTCTGGGTGTGTTTTTGCTCACATAACACTATTGGATTACTCTTCCTTTGTGTAACATGGTGCATCAGTGCGTTTTAACAATAATGCAGAAATAGAGTAATGCATATGTAAGTAAATCTTGTGTTATCTGTGTTATCTTGGTATCTTATTGTCCAGGTAGATAAATGTAGCAATGCATTGTGCATCCATCATTTGCACATCCATTTTCTGACCATATGATGAGAGCCTTACTCAAACGAGGCTCCAATCTCGACTGGGCAAATGTGTGGATTCCTGGAGAGGATGTGAAGGTTCATCCACACTCCCTCACCTACACTGACATGAATCAACCATGTGAGTAGCTGTATCTGAGGGGGTCCTTGAGATCATGGATTCTCTTTCGCTCTCCATGGGACATTTCTTTGTAACATTGCTCAGATAAGGGTTGGGTCAGTTATGAGCTAAGAAGGCATTTCTGATGGCAGTTTGGACTCATTTAGAAATAAGTTGCACCCATTTAATATTAATAAGGCACAAAAACAGATGCTTTTTCATAGACATCCATATAAATATCATTATCTAGTGGAAAGATTGTCATATATCTTCTAATAATAGTCCGTCTCTTATTGACCAGGTCTCTTAAACGGTGTGTTTGAAGAGATATTGTGACAAATAGAATTCAATAGTAGCCAGGTAACACCCCCCCCCCTTCCCCCGCCCCAACTTTCATTGGCACATGCCTCTGAGCTTCACTTTCTACCTCCGTGTTTTAACAAAATTTACTCCCTAAAAGGTCTGAAACGGAGTTTATGTGTATGAGTGTAACGTGTGTGATTACTCATTTCTGTCAGGATATCTGAGGGTTATTGACGGATATTAAGCGGCTCTGTTTAAACTTATCACTGCATTCGGTGCTAAACCACTCCCACAATAACAGCCAATCACAGACAAGTATCACCACCGAACAGACAGGGATGATTTTAGTCGTAATGTTTTATCTTGTGTCTAAATAAATGTGAAGAAGCTGCAGGACATTTTGTGCTTTGAATCCGTCTGTGAGGAGAATAACAACACGTCTCCAACAAACACCTGTCTGTATTAAAGCTTTTTTTTTTTGAATAGATGCCAGGGCTGCTATTGGAAAATATACTGTAAACATATAGTCTGTTTTGATCTTCCTCCACTTATTAGAGGTGTGTTTGGCCTTTGCAATGTAGTGGCAGTGGTGAAGATTCTCTTGATGCGCTTTTGAGGCACAAATTCCCCCTGACCCCCTCGCTGTCTCCAAGAAAGCGGACCACCAGTCAGAGCAAGACGGAGCCACCTCTTCTCAGGACAGATAAGAGGACAATCTACACGGCAGGGAGACCTCCCTGGTACAATGTCACCGGGACCACTTTCAAAGAGGCTTTTGTTATAGGTATGTTTTCTCATTCAGACAATGAAACTACTGACAATGTTATTCTCAAAGCTTACAGCACATTCCACACTTGGCATGGAGCATGCCAGTAAATGGGTTTGGGCATAGCTTTACAGGGCTACAGCTTCCTTTCTGGCACTGTGGCAAATCAGTCTAAAGAGTGTGTATTGTTTCATTCTTTTTAGAGCCTGGAAGTATGGGCAACACTTAATCTTTTTTTTTTTTACCATGTCGTGTCTGGCATCTAAGCAAGCAGAATTATAAATGTGGGTGCCATTTTGGCCAGACACCTTTGCTTTGCCAAGTGGGGCTTTAACTATATAGGCACCTCTTATTATCTGTATTTATTTATTTATTCATTTATTTATTAATTTGATTTATATTTAAGCCAAGTCAGACAGTAGAAAAGAACCCCCCCAAAAAAAACAAACAAAAAAAACAGACACAAAAGCAAGAAACGGGGGGAAGGAGGGAAAGAGAGAGAGAGAGAATGGGAAAAGTAAAGAATAAATCCCAGTGGCAACACTGCCATTGTGTCACCAATCCGTCAACACTTAAACTTTATGAACTTCCTTTGAAATGTCTTAAATTCTTTGGCAAAAATCTTTTAAAACCTTTGCTCAAAACCATTCAGTATTTATGGATATAACACTAAATATCTTAAATGTTACAGACTGTTACAGAAAATACCTGTAGGTATAATTAAGGAGTGAACTAAAGTATTTTTAATCTTTTACACATTGTTTAATTAATTAATTAATTAATTAATTTAAGGACATAATTTGTCAAAAGTAATACATCATGTGCCATGTTCAATGATGCGGTACTTAGCGTGAGAACTTGTGTACTTTTCACAAATGGATTAAATTTACACTTTGATTATCACTTCAACAACTGAATAACGTAAATTAATTTTTATAATACAGTTTTTGCTTGTCTTGCATGCACAACAAACCTGTTTAGATTTTTAAAAAAAAAAAATAATTTCAGTAATACTCAGTAATGGATTATTTTTATTGTGGTTAACAGCTGCAATAATTCTAGGGATGGTAAAGGCCACTTAAAAAAAACTTATATCCCTCCTTTCTGACGCTTAAAATTGTATGATTTACATCATTCTTGGGCAAATGTTCAGTCTCTTTTGCTTCTAATATTATTTGATATTTAGTCATTTCTTCCCTCTATCCACTATTTTTTATTTTCTATATATATTTTCTTTGCCACTATCTGCCACACTCTTAAGCAGAATAAGTCCATTCTCATACTTATGGGTTGCTAAAGCATATTTTTTTAGATCTTTTTTTCAGCTATAACCTTGGTAATAAACATTTCAGACCACAACTTCCAAAATGCTTCTGGTTATTAGTGTTTCGCTGCATATTTCAATTCTTAGAGAAAAAGACAATTTTTAAATTAAACCTTCTGCTTTTCCATGTGCAATTTTAAACCAAACATTTCAGACATGATTAAAATCCACATTCCAGGCTTTAATTTAGTTAATTGCATGCATATTAGTGTTACCATGTAGAAATTACAATATAAGTTTTACACAGTCCTGTACATTTTAGGGCACCATAATGTTTGGGACAAAGCAATGGTAGGTAAATTAAGCCATTAATGTTTACTACTTTGTTGCATATCTCTTGATGAAATGGCTGCTTGAAGACTGATACATCACCAGGTGTATCTTCTCTGGTTATGTTCTCCCAAGCTTCTACTGCAGCCAACTCCTGCATGTTCTGGGGGCTAGGCCCTTTAAATTTCTTCTTCAGCTTAATTGGATCTAAATCAGTGACTGGCTTGGCCATTCAATACATTTCCATTTATTTTAGCTTTGAGAAACTTACATATTGCCTTAGCAGTATGTTTGGGATTGTTATCTTGTTGCAAGATTGAGGCATTTATTGTAACTTGAACATATACAATGTTTGTATACAGCTCAGAATTCATTGTGCAACTGAATTCAGCAGTTACGTCATCAATGAAGATGTGTGCCAGTACCTATGGCAGCCATAAATGCCCAAGCCATAACTCACCTACCGCCATGTTTAACAGATGAGCTGGTATGCCTTGGATGTTGTTTAGTTCCTTTTCATATCCACACTTTCTTAATCTGTCTCTTCTGTTTTGTTTGTATAGAATTCCACAGCCTCTTAAGTACTTTGTGAAGCACATGTGAAACTTACTGACCCAAACACTATGGTGCCCTGAAATGAGGGGGACCATGTATGAGAAGTGTTGTAATGTTTATTGTAATGTATGCAAATAACAGTGATTTGTTCAGACAAATCGCTTCAAGAATTGACTTTAAAATGCTAAGAAAGCAATTTGGCTTTTGTATCCCATAAGTTAGACAATGGACCAAAAATGCACAGTTTGTATTAGAGTTGGGAATCACAGGGTATCTCATTATACAATACAGTACGAGATATGTGACCCACGATAACGATAATACGTGACCCACGATAACGATATGTGACCCACAATAACGATAATACGTGACCTACGATAACGATATGTGACCCACGATAACGATAATACGTGACCCACGACAACGATATGTGACCCACGATAACAATAATACGTGACCCACGATAACAATAATACGTGACCCATGATAACAATATGTGACCCACGATAACAATGTGACCCACGATAGCGATAATACGTGACCCACGACAACAATATGTGACCCACGATAACAATAATACGTGACCTACGATAACGATGTGACCCACGATAACGATAATACGTGACCCACGACAACGATATGTGACCCACGATAACAACGATATGTGACCCACGATAACAACAATACGTGACCCACGATAACAATACGTGACCCACGATAACAATACGTGACCCCCGATAACAATACGTGACCCCCGATAACAATACGTGACCCACGATAGCGATAATACGTGACCCACGATAGCGATAATACGTGACCCACAATAACAATATGTGACCCACGATAACGATTATATTGCAATACAGCAATTCTGTACTAATCGATAAGTTGCACGACAGTTATATTGTGGTACATCACAGAAACACAGGAGGCGTTATTAATTTACATAAGTAACAGCAATGTTTACCTTTCTCGTATTGTCTTTGCTATTGTGGCTGAAAGCACGGGGGAACCACAAATTCAGCTTCAGAGTGAATGCAGTGATTTGCTAATTTTGACATGAATGCACTATTCAGAAACCAGCGCAAAGATTCACTCAAAAACGCGTTGTCCTTTGTGACCCATGGCTTTAATTATTCTTTTAACAGTTTCTGTTTCCCTCTAGCGTCGTGCTGCTAACTGAAATTACTACTCCGACTCTCTTTCCAACTTTTTTATGCCGTATTTCCACCGGTTTTGCCACACAAGACAATACATAACCCACAATGCATTGCTCCCATGAAACGAGTCAAGAGTCATTGTGTCTCCACCAATCACATTGATGTGTGTTTGGAAGGTGGGTCCTCCAGTACAGTTTCTAGCCTAGAATTTGCTCAGTTGTGCTAATTCCATAGGTCGCTGCTGTTGGTTGGTGGGCGACACTAATTTAAGATGGACCAATCACTGATGCGGCGTCTGTCTGTGTGGTGTCTGGACCATCAATCAATACAGGAAACGCCGTTGTTTGACTGATGGCCGGTTTGTTGGTCCTGTCTATGCTCCGCCTCCGCTAGTATGACCAGCTTCGATTCTGAGTTTGTGTAGAAGTTTGTGAATTAGACCCAAAATGTAGTTCACTGTAGTAAACGAATAATCTAGTAAACGAAAATTGCATTTTTGAGCAAAAAAAATCCATCACAGCAATAACGCTAAAGATGCAGCAGGATATTGCTAATGTTTTTACTGCTTGATTTCATCAGCCTGTTAGTAGATGTACAGTTGGCAGCATGCTCAACCAAAAAGAAAAAATGGCTGAACTTCAAAATTCAGTTTGCGTCTAATGAGCCGACTCAGGTTTCACATGTGGAGGCTGTTAAAGTCATCGACCTCGCAATGCATTACTTCAAACAGAAGCAGGTGTCGACACTAGACGACAAAGCTGCTATTGTGTGGACAGCATGCACCTGGTTTCCCAGACAACTATATTATATTTTTCATATAAAGGGTTTGATTGTATTTTTCGATTCAATGTACTCATGATCATGATTAATGATCTGTTTAATCTTTTCTTTTTTGTTTGTGACATTTTTGTACATAACGTTACATGCTTCATAAATTTGGCACAGAAATACATTCAGATATTAATTATGATTTCATGTTTGGCTTCATTTTGGGATCCTGGCGTACCTGGTTATTGCACATAGAAAAAATTCAGTTGGGCAGCCTTTACTCTGCAAAAGTCAAAGACCGTTTTTTTTACTCTTACCTTAAACCTAGATTTAAGATAAAACAGTAATTTCTTAACAATGATTTATTTTTCATTGTCACTAAAAGCAAGAACTATATATTTAACAGAAAACTTTTACACATTAAATACATCAGTACTTGGGTTGTTCACCCTTGGCCTTTATTAGAATAGAATAGAATAGAATAGAATAGAATAGAATAGGCTTTTATTGTCATTGTACAGCAGTACAATGAAATTGTGGGTGTTCCACCCAAGCAGCGGTGCATCAACAGAAAAAAAAGAAAAACAATTAAATACAATTTAAGAATTTTAAATATTAAAAATAAAACAGCCTTCTTTTAAGGAGACTTGCTTAGTGTTACTTGAGAGTGATTTTCATGCTGCTTTATCAAAGTAATCCTGGTTACCAATTTGCACTAATTCAGCAATAAGATCTTAAATTTTACATATTCTTTCAGACCCAAAAAGCTGACTTTTCTCTTCACAGTGGAAGGATGTGCAGAAAAATAGCACCCTAACTCTCTCTAAATCCTTAAGTGTTGTTTAAACAGCAAATATGAATTTAAAGCACTTAACTCACTAAACTCACATGAAAATAAGGAGGAAAATGAATTGGACTTTTTTGTGCCTTTAATTTCTATATTGTGGTGGTTTAAACTGCTTATTTAATTTGCACTGAATTATTTTATTCACATGCTTATCTACTGTGCAGCAACTAAGGACCAAGTTCTGAACAATTGCCTCCATTGCCCCTGCGGAAACTCAGAATACCACTGTGGCACCCGAGTTGTGATTCTAACCACATACACCGGCCAAGGTCTATTTCTATTACATACAATGAACCGTGCAGGTTACAATTTCACACTTGTACTCCATGTGCCTCAGTTCTTCCTATAAAACCAGTCTCTGCCTACCTATACTTCCCTCAGCTCTGGGAAAGGGAATAAACCTAGCCGAGTGGAACAAGCCTGCTGTAACAGAGGTCATTGACTCCTGGAGAGAACAGCCAGGGACATAAAACCTACACAAAACAGCTTCAGCTTCACTCCTGCCATTGCTAGCTCTGTGCTTACTGACATTTTCCTTTTTTGACTTTGTGCTCCCCTGATGACCCTTTACTGAAATTTGTGTGAATTTAATTTCTGTAGTCTGAATGGTAAAATAATTCTTACTGCTGAATAATAGATTTGTTACTCTATGTTGTGAGAATAATCCCTTGTACATTAGTTTATGGACATGCCTCTGTTTTCTAGCCAAACCTGCCTCTGACCATTAAAGGCTGCAGAACAGATGTTCTTTACCTCGCTAAGCCGCCAGGTTTGCCTCTCGCCCTCGCCACAACGCGCAAAGTTTGTTATTATCATATCACTAATACAGGTGGTCCTCAACTTATGTCCCAGTGTGTGTCGTAAGTTGAATTTCAGCGCAAGTGGAACCCCCTTATGAGTATCTACGTGTGTAATGCCCTCAGGCCGTTCCTCTGTCAGTCCACTAGAGGGAGACATTCACCCACATGAAGCTCTTTCCCCATTTCCTTCAGTTTTTTTTTAATATAAATACTTTCACTTTTACACCATTTATTTAAAAAATTGTCAAGTTAATTAAAGTCAAGTACGTCGTAAGTAAATGACTCCCTGTATTAGAATCAGAACATGAATACAGTGAACAATACATGTTTCTGTGTAAAAGTTTCTGTATTTTTAATAAAAAAAAAATATTGATATTAGGTTATTTGCGAAAAGCAAGTTATTTGAAGTTTTTTTTATTTTATTGCATTTGACTTGGTCAGAACATTAGTAGAATCGTAGCATATGTTGTCAGAATGGTGCTTAAATTTCATGATTATTTTCTTCCATTCTCAGTGGAATGTACAATAAATAAGTCTTTAATGAGCTTGTGGTGTATTCTGCAGGTTTATGTGGCGGCAGTGCCTCTGGGAAAACCACTGTGGCCAATAAGATTATTGAGGCTCTGGATGTACCTTGGGTAGTGCTTCTTTCTATGGACTCTTTCTACAAGGTAACAGCTCTAATAGTATACATTTAAGAATGAAAATGTCATATTTAAAAAGAATTTCTCCATTAATTAAACGTCTCCTTGAGTTAATTGTGTTTAGCTGCCATGGCTGAATACTGATGGACTTGCTCTCTATTAAAATACATTTTAGAGTCTGATCAACACACATTTACAAACCATAATTCAGGAAAATCAGGACATTTTATAAAATGAAAAAAAAAAAAGTTTGTTCATCAGCTTCATGGTGAAATGTTCAAAAAGAAAAATTCTTAATGCAAGAATGAAATGTATTTAGATCTTTCACCATCTAAAGTAAGTAGTCTTGTAAAGAGATGTCTTCTTATGTGTACTACCTCAATAACTATAACCAGCAGAACATTTATGTCATCTTTTCTAACAGTTTTTCATGATTCTGATGAATCTGATGATTGATGGACAAAAGTTGTACTTTTTGAAAGTAGTATGGTGCTCTAGGACAGGACAGTGCTCCTGAACGACTGATGGAGCCATAAATTCTGATCTCTACTAGAAAATCCTGAAGGATAACGTGCGTACAACAGTTTGTGCCCTAAAGCGTAAGCAGACCTGGGTTATGTACAAGGACAATGATCCAAAACCCCACCACCAAGCCAATTATGGTTTTGGAGTTTTTCCAGTTGAGATGTTATGGCATGATCTTAAACAGGCCAATCATGCTCGAAAACCCTCCAATGTGACAGAATAAAAACAATTGTGCAAAGAAGAGTGGGCCTACATTCCCCCTTTTTATCTTTTAAAACTACATTTTGTATTTACTTGGGATCTTTAATATTAAAATGTTTGATGATCTGAAATTTATAACAGATTACATGTTTTGTCTGCTGTTCATGCTATCTCACAAAAAACAAACATGTTGAATATATAAGGAAAGATCTGAGATGGACCACTTTTAGTTGTGTAGTTTTGGATTTCCTGATGTATTTTTCAATTATTCTTATCACCTACAAATGATGTTTAAATCATTTTTTACATTTTTCTTTTTTTTTTTAGCTTTTAGCTTTTTGCTTTAGAGATTGCAGAAAATCTGCCCTGCTATGCTTGGAGATGCTGAAAGGTTGTATTTCGGCTTCATGTCTGAATTCATGTCTGATTTATTTTTAAAGTCATCTTATCTTTGTTCCTTTTAATATTTTTGTTGTCATTTGCGATTTTGTTAAATGAGTAATAATTACTTCTTAAAATAATAATAATTAATTCATTCAATGGTGTAATGGCAGTTATTAAAACAGATGTGATTATTGCACATGTGGATTCGTATTACCAAATCCTTACATATTTTTACACTTTTCTAGGAGTTAATTTTCACAGTTAAGACAAAAGCTTAAGCGCAGCAGCATGAGTGCTAATGTTTGGGCTACTTTAGCTGCTAATGCTAACTCAGCTACGCACACCAGTTCATCAGGCGTGGGAGTGAGATAAAATCAAAACGACGATAGAAAATGTTGATAAGCTTGAACAAAAGCATTTCCGATTACAACATCTCAATGGACACAGCCCAAAGCTAGGGTTAGAGGAATTCAGTAGTGTCGAAATATTTGGCTAATTACACCGCAAGTTGTGTGCAAAGCATGTTCCCACAAAGACATGTAGTACTACAATCTTTTTACCATCTGAAGCAGTGTCATCCTTTTAAAGCTGTAAAAACAGTGCTTCACAGTGCATTTCATGAGCATTACTGCCCACTTCACTGAGCAGTACTGTAATCTGAAAAACAAATGTAGTGTGTTGTCCTGTCGGACCAGAGGTGTGTTCTCCTGTCAGGTTCTTGTTATGTGTAATGTGTGAAACTATGTGGTCTGGCATTAAAGACTAAACTGGATTTAAAATGAATGTCATTCATTATTGTGAAATATGCTTTGCTAAGAAGGTTGAAGGTTAAAAATATTTGTAAAAATTTAATCTGTTTTTGTAATTCAGAGTAGAACTAAACTAGAACTTGGAATCACAATCACATTGAGGCAAGTTAGCAAAATGTAATTATTTTCCACAAATTTGAATATCAAAATGTAAAATGGATTTTCAGATTTAGGTGTCAGCTTTCATATAAACTTGTTAATTTGACAGCTGAGTCATCACATTTTATTTAGAATTCAGCTTTGGTCCATTTTTATCTGCAGTCTGAACATAGTCTCAGCATGAATAGTTTGTATGATTGTTTTTGTTAAAGAGCTTGAGAATGGGGTGTTGGTTATACTGATCACATTTAACACTACAATGAAACTTGAGATGATAAGGACCTTATTCAAAATAGATAATTTTTGGTCCAAACCTGATTTGATGCTCAGATCTAATGTAGATGTTTGACCATTCACATTATACCTTTAATGTGGCCTATATCTGACCATGGTCTGCTACTGTAAAACTGGAGCACACATGCTGAAGAAATGGACACGTGATATATGTGGATGAATTCTATGATCTCATTGTTCTCACTTTCTTCTAAAGTGCCTGGTCATTAGCTGCAGTTGTTAGTTTCACTATAAAAAGCATTTTTCATTCTATGAAAGATCCTCTTAATGAAACTACGGTTTAAAAAGCTCTGAGTTGTAGCACTGTGAGAACACGGGCATTTACACCAATGACAAAGATCCTGTTGAGTTTTGCTGTAAAGACATTAATAATTCAAACAGAAACAGGTTATGATATGATTTTTCAGTAAATGTGGCTTTTAAAAATAAAGTTTGTACTCTTTTTATGATTTTTGTGTCAGGTTTTGACAAAAGAGGAACAGGAGCTAGCAGCCAGGAACGAATACAACTTTGATCACCCAGACGCGTTTGACTTTGAGCTGCTGGTGACTGTATTGAGGAAACTGAAGAAGGGTAAAAGCATCAAAGTGCCTGTGTATGACTTCAATTCCCACTCCCGTCGCAAAGAATGGGTAAGTATGTTGTGTTTTTGTCTATATGTTTTACAAACCAACCTCTTTAATGTACTTGAATGAAACCACAGGGAAAACTGTTCAACAATTTATTTAAGAAAAATAATAAAAGAATAATTAAATAAATAATAATAAAAAATACATAAATATATATATATAACAGACGTTGAATTTGACTCTTTACGTAGTGTTTGTTTGTTTGTTTATTTATTTAAGAGAATTGCTCATGTAGTCATAGGGCTGTATAGTAGATTTAAAGTAGATTTTAAAAATAATTAGTTTTATATATATACTACAGGTCAAAATTTTTATAACACTCAATTTTTCCAGTGTTTACTGGTAATTTAAACCGCTCTGTTACAGTAAGTAACCTTAAATGATACAAAGGTAAGTGTTTACAATAAAGAAATCTTAAATGTTTAGGTCACCAAACACTGAAATAATATGGAGATTTCATAGACAACACACTTTCCCCTAAGAATTTAGAACCTGGTGAACGTCCAGCTTTTCCTGCAGCAATGGAGTCAATGAAGCCTTGAAGTTACAAAGGCTACAAAGGCTGCGGGTCCAGATGGCATCAGCTCCAGGGTCATTAAGTGCTGTGCAGACCAACTGGGCGGGGTAATGGAGCACCTGTACAGCATGAGTCTGAGGCTGGGGAGAGTTCCACAGCTC
>JBBIGC010047380.1:0-11544 GCA_037576955.1 Lepidarchus adonis | reverse complement strand
ATGTGGACCCCTAGGTACTTGTAGTCCTGCATGATCTCCACCTCCACCCCCCTGATGGATATGGGGGTGACTGGAGATTGAGAACTTCTCAGGTCAACAACCAGTTCTTTAGTTTTGCTGATGTTGAGCTACAGCTGGTTTAGCTCAGACCTTTCAACAAAACTGTCCACCACTCTCCAGTATTGCAGCTCATCACTGTTCCTGATACATCCAACCATCCAAACGATAGTTAATGAAAAAATTGATTTGTTCAATCATTAAAAAGATGCTGTAATCATTTTACTCAAGAAGAGCAGGTTATTTAGGGGATACTGAGCTACTACTTGCATTTTACTCATTTTACTATATTGTAACCCTACATAAATATAAGGCTCTACAGGCTGAATTCAGGTTCAATTCTTTTTTATTACGTATAATTATGTAATTGCATCTTTATTTACAGTGAGTTTCACTGAGAATTACATTTATATGATTATAACTTTATTATTATTATAATTACAGTTAAATTCAACAGATTATGGTCTGCAGTTTTTCAAACGATTGATTAAACGTGGCAAGAATGTAAAAATGTTGGTTTTCCTCAACACAACAGGAATGCTATTTGTTTTAGATGATTAGATAAATTTAGTTGCAACTTTTAAGGGTGTAGATTACTCTTTTTTTTTACAGTGTAGCTTTTTCTGTTTACCCTGTACATTTTGGAATATATCAGCTAGTATTATTGTCTTTTTAGCTTCTTTTATATGTTTTTGTATCAGTCTGGCCCTAATCCAGACATGTTCTCAGCAGTGTAAATGATCAGTATTTGGTGAGAGAAATGTTGAGGGATGTGTAGCACTGCGCACAGTAACCAAGCTGACAAGCCTACAGATAATCACTGATAAAGTAGGATTGTCCTACACTTTAGAGTGCTGATCGGGCCCTTCTTTTCTGTCTGAACCCGACCCGCGTCCGACAGCAGTGACCAAGCCCGACTCGAACACAACCTGCATTTATATGTTTCTGTCCAAACCCAACTGGAATTTTAATGTTCCGAAAAAACGCTGCTAAGCGATTATAATGAACGAATAAATAATAATAATAATAAACTAACAAGTAGCCTTTCCTTCATATTCTGTTGTTTTGAATTCTCTCGATAACTTTTTCTTTCGTACGTCTCCCATGATGCTTGGGCTTCGGGTACGGCTACTGAATGAAACGTTGTCATGGCTACGTTGTCATGGCTACGGAAACAAATCCCCGCGTACAGGGAAAACGCAAACGATCCAGCGTGACGTAGTGTACGCCCTTTTTTTTAAATTAACAAATACTTTTTCAATTGCATCATATGAGACAGATTTTTTGGAGCTTCACTGTGTATTAGCCTTTACTATTTTAATGATCAAAAGTTTTTGTACTGACGTGACCGAATCCGAACCCGACCCGAACCCTAGTAACCATTGTGAAATATTTGTCAGAACCTGACCCGACTACACTTATAACATGCAAACTGAATTTTTTAATTGACAGAGTCTGATGCTGTGCTAAGTCTTCATTTATTGTTGCTTTGTTCAGGATTTTTTTTGACATGTTGGAGACTATATATCTGAACTGTAGTGCAAACAGACACAATTGTGAGTCAGTGTCGGATGCTGTGCTGTTGTTGTTGCCCAGCTGTGTGCAGCTGTTTGCTGTTTTTCTGCTAAAGGCCCAAAAAGACAAACATCTGAGGCCAGTCAGGGTGGAGTGAAGTTGGCCACCACTCTCTCTCCCTCTTTTTTTTTGTCTGCCACACACACACACACACACACACACACACACACACACACACACACACACACACACAAAACAAACCCACATCGCTTCCTTGCTTATTATCACATACCCAGCTCTCTCAGTCAGACTTCTCTTCTCGGAACGTCGTTGTTTTTCGCTGGTAGCTCTTTTTTGCAGTTTGCCAGTACATTAGCAGTGTGGATGATTCAGGACATTGTAGGAGCCTCTCCTGCTCCTGGAAGGAGTGTGTGGTGGGAAAGGCCTGACCGCTGGACTGGGGATCAGTGTGAGTGAGCCTGACTAGAGCAGAGGAAGGGAGAGGGAGCAGTTAGATGGGAATAATTACACAGGTCAGGGACATGCAGGGCATCCACTGAGGTTTAGTTCACTGCTTCTCAGGGATGTGCAAAAAGACTGTGATGCAACAGTCTGAAGGGGTCCATTCGACTGTGTTTGATTTTTGGCTGAGCCAACATTTAAACTTAATATACACACTTCTGGCCAATCACATCAGTTGAATTCAGAATAAATGCATGGACTTACTAAGAACCCTTACCTGGTTAGTCAACCATTCCGATGACCAACATTGGTTCAAAAAAGTAATGGTTTCGATCTCTAGCTCCACCCACTACCTAGGACTCCACCGTTGCGTCAGCACAGGGAGGATGAAGAGATTCATGTAACACCACCTACTGCATCTTTCAAACTGCCCCTAATGAAACATCACTGGACGGGGTGACCCGCTTGGAGGAGAATGCTGACCTGTGTTGGCTACTGTCACACTTTGCATGATTGAGGAACACCATTATATCATGCATGTGCAGAGAGGCTGACATCTTTGCTGCTTCTCTTTAGTTTTAGCACCAGTTTTGACAAGGCTAGTGTCTACAAAAACATTTTTAATTTCACAATAATCGCTCAAGCTGACATTATTGAGATGGGACATTTTAATAAATTATTTTTAAGTTATTGGAGTTGCAAAAATCCTGGTGCATTGCTGTTTTCCCGCCCACTAGCCTGGTCTCCTTCATCACATGATGCAACCAAGCTAGGAGAGTGAAGGCTATCACATGTAAAGCTACTGCATTGTTTCAAATATCTCACGATGAATTGTTATTGGACAGCTCAACGCGCTTGGAGGAGAACACTAATTGCTAATTCAGTTACATACACTAGCATTCTGCACACACAGGGAAACAAGACCACTTATGACTTTTTCACAATACTCTGATGCCTTGTGTTTTTATTTTCTGCATTCCACCACTGTATACATTGTTTTTCATTTATTTTTATCTTGTTAGTGTATACAACCGTTTCCCTAAAATAATTTCTTTGAATTCTGTGCCATTTTCACTTTTTATTGACTAATCAATTAGCAAAGCCTTCCTGAGTTTTCACTGAGCTATTCCAGGAGCAAACACTGGGCTAGAAGAAGTTTTACTTTTGCATTGATGGCTATTTTGCTTTATTGCTTACCACATTTGCAACTTTCACTCGATGTCAGTGAAGTTCAGGCCTGTGCCGTGACGTCTTTGTAGCTGCTGTTTAGTTTATAATCCCACTCCTCCGCATGCAAATGCAACTTGCCACCAAGATGTGGTCTTTCCTCCCGCTGTGCAGACGGCTCTAATCTCCCACTCCTTTCACTCTGCACCTGTCACTAAATCATGAATGTGTTTTCTGGAGCAAAACAAAAGTCAACTCCCCTCAGATTGAACTGCTTGAAATGCAAGCAGCCTTTCTCTCACTTTGCAACATAAAATCAGCTGAACCATCTGCCCGCCCTGGCGCACCGCTTCTGCCCCCTGAACTGGAAGCCTTATACTTCAGTGTCTGAAGTTATTAATGAAATGCAGGAATAATTAGTGAAGAGGGTCTTCGACGTGCCCCTTTTTTTGCTGACACAATGTGTTTTTACAGTGTCCTTTGGAACAGGTTGTCCTAAGGATGCGACACACACACACTGGTTGCATGGTGGAGATTGTGATGTAATGTGAAGCTGAAACTGAAATGGGAGATGTGGCATGGAGACTACACTCTTCAGAGGTGCCATCAAGAGAAACTGAGAGAAATGGTTGTCATACTTCCCCATGAGACATGCCTTGGCACAGATTGCTCCAAATTACCTTAATGAAAAAAATTTAATTTTATGCTATGCTATGTTAAAATGTGAGCATGTTTATTACTGAGCATAGTAATTATCTCAAGAAGCTCAAAAATATATCTGGGTAATTTTGTTTTATTTTGTTTTTTCATTTAAATGGCACAAATCTACACACAATATACAATTCCCACAATGATATTAAATTAAATGATTAATTCAGGAGGTTTCAGTGGTTTATTAGGGCTGTTTTAGCCAATAAGGTGAAGTTTAAAATAAGCTGTAGACCCCAGAATGTGCTGCTACTGTGATGGCAATATGCAGTGCCCACATTTTGCAAGCAAATATTTTTGAAATTTTAACCTATAAGATTTACATTCACAAGCATCATGTGAATATATCACTCAGATTGACATACAGTCATATGAATAAATTAGGACAACCTATTAATGTGTTTTTTGTAACATTCTTGGATATTTCATCTCAACTTTAATGATACTGGGAGATTCAAGTAATACAACTAAACCATTAAAACTGATAAAGATTTAAAGAAATATTCAGTAAACTGTAATTCTACTAAAATGTGATTTTTGGTGGATAAATTAGGACACCCTCTTCTTTTTTATCAATTAAAATGGCTCAAATCACACAGATGTAGCACAACATGATTAGAACATCATTATTCAGCATTTTGAAGGAGGTTTCCTATTTAAACCATAGACATTCAGTTTGGTTGCTCCTGGCTGTTGATGTTTGGTTGTATTACTGGTCGCGAATACCATGGTGAGATCAAAAGATCTGTCTGAGGCCTTTAGAAAGAAGACTGTAGCAGCTTATACGTCTGGTAAGGGATTTAAAAAGATCTCAAAAGAAAGATCTCAAAAGTAAACCAAATATAGCATTTCAGAAAAAGAACCTCACACCAACTGTGAACCATGGAGGTGGGAGTGCCCAGATCTTATCCCCATTGAGATGCTGTGGGGTGATTTAAAACAGGCTGTTCATGAAAGAAACTCCTCAAACATCTCACAGCTTAAAGAATTCTGCATTGAGGAGTGGGGCAAACTTTCCTCAGAACGATTGGCGAGCTATAGAGGGAGGAAGGCATACACCTGACACTTTGCATGTTGTGGCGAGGGCGAGAGGCAACGTTTGGTGGCTTAATGATGTAAAAAAAAACATGGAAGAAAATCTGTTCTGCAGCCTTGTTGTGCCACTTTAAAAAATGAGAAAGGTCTGTAATGTTTATTATAGAGACAGAATGTAAAAAAAAATGCAGGAAATCATATTGTGTGATTTTTACAATAATTTATTTGTATAATAATGCAGAAAATAAGTACTTAGAACCTATAAACAAGCAAGAATTCTGGCCCTCACAGACCGCTCTTCTATCCTCCTCTCATTACCTTTATTAATGGAACCTGTTTGAACTCGTTATCTGTATAAAAGACACCTGTCCACACCTTCAAATAGTCAGACTCCAATCTCCACCATGGCCAAGACCAGAGAGCTGTCTAAGGACATCAGGGACAAAATTGTAAACCTGCACAAGACTAGGATGAGCCAATGTATATTAGGCAAGCAATTATTAGAAAATAGAATAAATACAAGACCACTGACAATCTCCCTCAACCTGGGGCTCCATGCAAGATTTCACCTCGTGGGTACAAATAATCTTGGGAATGGTGAGGAAACAGCCCAGAACTACATGGGTGGAACTGGTCAATGACCTGAAGACAGCTGGGACAACAGTAACAAAGGTTACTTTTAGTAACACACTACGTCGTCGTGGATTAAAATCCTGCAGCACTGGAAAGGCCCCCCTGCTTAAGCCAGCACATGTCCAGGCCCATCTAAAATTTGCCAGAGACCATCTGGATGTCATGTGGTCAGAACTCTTTGGTATAAACACCACTCACCGTGTTGGAGGGGGAACAATACTGAGTTGCATCCCACGAACACCAGACCCACTGTGAAGCATGTGGGTGGAAACGTTATGCTTTGTTGCTGTTTTTTTTGCAAAGGGGACAGGATGACTGATCCGTATAAATGGGGCCATGTATCATGAGATTTTGGGCGGTGAAGACCTACAGGAAACGTTTGACCAACCAAGGTTATATTACAAAGTATTGAGGTGTTATTGTTATTGACCAAATATTTATTTTCTGCACCATTATACAAATAAATTATTTAAAAATCATACAATGTGATTTCCTGTTTTTTGTTTTTTTTACGTTCTGCCACTCACAGTTGAAGTGAACATATGATGAACATTACAGACTCTCTCATCTTTTTAAGTGGGACAACTTGCAAAATCGGTGGCTGCCGATACCTTTTTGCTCCACTGTATGTATTGCAATCTAGAAGATGTTTGGGTACCCTACTGAAATGCTTACCTAATTTTATCTCGTTTTTTAGCTTATAGAAATAATTCTTTGTATGTTTTTCTAATCCAGGTAGATTTAGTTGATTTCTGCAATTTATAAAAGATTTTTCTATTTGCATCTGTTTCAGCACTGGCAGATATGTACATAAAAATATGTTGTATTGTGCAACTCTCAGTCTAGAATGCAGATATGCATTGTGATAACCCTTGATCTGGAATGCCGTCACATTTTTTTGGCCTAGTATTTGAGCAAAAAAGAGAAATTTGAATGCACACACTACACTCTGAACTGTAGTAGCTCCTTTTGGAGTCGGATGTGAGTGGTTGTATGGTTGCTAGGAGGAAATTACAGTTTTGTGTCTAAAACGAGAGGCAGAGGGAAAGGAAGAAAGCGAGAGAGTGAACGTAGAATAAGAATGCAGTGTGACCGAAGGTCAGAGCGATTGGCTTGTCTGATCTTGCCCTAACAGACTGACTGTGGGGAGATAATCACTTGTAGCTTACTTCCTTCTTGTCGCTCTCTGATCTTTGCACATAGAAGGCATTACTCTGGAAAGTGTGAGAGACCAATACAGCTGCCTGTTTTCATCTATTGGTAGTAGAACAGAGGCCAAAGTGCCAACACCCTTTTGTTTTTGTTTTAACTCCATCCCATTCATGAACATGTGACAATTTAAGGCACTTTCTCAATGTGGGAAATAAGAGCAGGGGACTAAATGATAAAAGATACATAATCTTTATGTACATAAATGGAGCCTGCCTATAAATATTCAGTTTGTAACAGATGTTTCAACAGACACAGACACACCTTTAAAGAATATTGTGACTGTAAAACTAGGGCAGACAGAATGAAGTGCAGGAATGACAGTGAGTGTTAAAGGGGAATTCAACAGATTATGCACAATGCACTGTTGAGAAGTAAACAGATTTGTTCAGAGTGGTCTGCTGTTGAATGATTAATTGTGGAGAAACTTTCTTTACAGTGGTGATGACGGGAACCAGGAGTCTCAGTGTCTACAGTGTAAATACAGGGAGTCCTCGACTTTGAGATCCGTACGTTACGTGATTTTTGTCGAAATAAGTACCTGATAAATCCAAAATGGTGAATGAAGAACACCGTCTTCCTCGTATAGCACCATAGCGCCACGTAATGCCTGGTGTATTCACCCGCTCCGCTCACCAACTAGTTCCTGCATTAACTTTTTATGTTTTTATGTTTTAATGTCACAAACTCTGTATGTCAGAATGAAGGAAAAATACTTAATTTATTCATGAGAACTGCGACGTAACCACGAATCGCCATATGTTGAGCCTGATGTGAACTGAGGACCCCCTTTATAACATTTTATTAATTCTCCAAACCCACCACTACTTGTGTCTTCTAGGTTATATTTAATGGACATTTTGTAATAAATATAAAAAGTTTTAGGTCCCAGAAAATTTAGATTTTTGTGGATGTGTGTGGATAAGGATTTTCTTTTTGAGCTTTGGAGGTCGGTACTATATTCAACACACACACTGTCACACCTAAGTGCCCGCATTTGACTTCTTTTGGTTTTACATGTGGACAGAGATATTTTCAAAAATGTGCTCTGGGGACAAAAAAAAACTACAACAGAAAATGAGTGTTTTCAAATATCAGACAATTCTGCACCATTTTGTTTCATTACTTTTGGTGAGGGAGCTTTTGAAGTCATTGAACTTGATGGATTTAAGTAATTCTTACTTAATAAATCTCTTAAAAACAGATCATGTTACATCAGACCACTCTTAATGACTTCATCTTAACTATTTCACACTGCATCATTGGAATTTCCCTAATGTGATTCAAATGAGAGGATGTGCATGTTACATCACAGTAGACATTTGGCTCCCACTGAGTGGCACCATTAGCATTGACTTTAAATAAAGCTAAAACACACAGAAACAGATTCGGTGAGAAATGGGAGTGATATTTTTACAAACTGCCAAAGCTGAAGAAAAGAGAAGCAAATTGAGGGCTGCTATTCACAGACACAGCTATCTTTGGTAATAGAGAGAACTGGGAACACTGGGAACACAGGAGCAAAACATATGATTATCTGCTAAGTTAAAGACAGACTCAGCAGTGATCCTTGCAACTTGACACAAATAATCCTGACAGTTAGTGTTTGTAAGCCTTCAAGACTTGCTTTGTGTATTACCATGGTATCAAAGAAATGTGAGGAAAGCTGATTCCTGGCCGCACCTCAGTAATCACTGACCACTGGTTCTATGGTAAGTTGTAAGGATCACTGAGGAGCATCAGAACTCATCATTAGTTTTACACTCACTTTCACTTTCATTTTTGAATGTTTTTTGCTCTTATAGTGATTAGTACAGTACATCAATTTAAATATGTGAGGATAATTTATCATTGATTTGATTTGACGTACCCAAAATTCTGAAGTCTATTAAATGGGATGCCATTCAATTTCAGTCATACTTAATCTATAGGAGTGAGATAAGAGGCCTAACGACTAAACAGCTTGAACCACACTAGTGATAACAATTTGAAGGTACAGGTTTTTAAAGAATGAAGAGAAGATTTTGATGAGTAAAAGTGAAGAAACATGTTTAGGCGTCTCTCACACTTTTATTGAGATGTCCAGGGGTTAAACTGGGATTTATGATGTTGTTGGGCCCTGTATAGGGCTGAATGTTTATGGAAAATCCATAATTGGGGTTTTTATACTAGCATTTCACTACCAAAAATTTAGACTACTCAACTTAAGGAAATTCGTGGTTACACTGCTGGCTCTTTCTTTTTTTATGCACATATTTACTGTTATATACGGAAGTAGAATGCAGTTGAACGCCTATTAAATGCTTTAAGGTAATATGCAAGTGCCACGAGCTAAGCTGCGGGAAGTGCGTGTAAGCCTGCATGTGTACAGGGATGGGGAGAAAGAGGTTGTGCTGTTATTGCTGTTATTGCTGTGATGTTTATGTTTTATTCACTGTTAGTGCTGAATAAGAGTTCGTGTGGATTGGTGGGTGAGATGGGGGGGTTAATAGTGCACTGTGCTAAGGCACCGTCAGTGTGGTCTTGCCACAAGTCTCCTGTTCAATGAAGCCTCTGCAGCATCATTACATAGGGGGACCCTCTGTATCATCCAACAAAGCCTTTTTAAAACTTGAGGCCTGAGTGCTATAAGTAATGTCGCATTACATGCAGTTTCAATATAAAAATGCTTGTTAAGCCCCAACTGTGTGTACAGTCTTATTTGTCCCTTGGGGGAGGGGATTGTATTTATTAAACAGAAGGTAGAGGGGGTAGGGGCGTAGGGGCGTAGGCCTATGTGCAGGACCTAGTTTAATCCCTCTGTTTCTCTGAAGGGATTTTGACACTAAATCATTACTGAAAGCAGTTTGGGGGTTTTGGTGGCTCTGGTGGCTGGGTTTTGGGAAGTCATGATGTACTAGGTGATGTTTGCTAAAGGATGAAAGGCTGTGGCTGTGGATCTTACTGTTCCACCATCGCTATCTGCCTGCACATCATGTCTCCATACTCACCGCTCTCATTGAAGCTGGCTTCCTGGTTCCTTATACAGCCTAAAGGGATTTCACCCTCTGTCTTTCAGTGTCACTTGCTCATACTCTTTCTCTCTTTGTTCTTTCTCCTTTAACATGGTCTCATAACCTGTCACCCGGGCTCTGATCTGCTCAGTGTGACATGCAGCAAGCACTCGCTTGGGTTTATCATTGAGAACTCTGTTACAGTCTCCACGACTCAGACTGAAGCTCTGATTACGTTCTGTCTTTGAGATTTTACAGATCTGCCTTCTGCACAATGATACATGTCAGCACATGAGCAGATCTGTGCTTTGCTTTGATCATTCTCTTCTTAAGAAATTCAGTTATCTGCTGAACATCAACCTTCTACACACTGCTACATGTAAGCAGATCTGTCCTTACAACTTGCACTTAGCAATTTCCAGACCAAGTAACCATCTTTTCCATAGTGGGTGACGCACATTTAAGCCAGGCTAACAGGCCCACATCTATTTGTTTGTATTTGTTATGTATTTCTTTGATAACACCAAATTTCCAAAGACGTGTTGTGTCGTTTGTGATCAATCTACACCTATAAAATCTTATCAGCAAAACATCTGATTTTAATACACTGTTAGGGCAGTATTGAAAAAATTAGATGAGATTGGATATTAGTACAGAAATATTGGAAAAACAGTTCCCTTCCCCCAATCTCCACCACCAACCCATCTGCTGGTCCCAGTGTTCACATGTTTTTATTTCAGTGCTGCCCCAGTTATGTCATGTATTTGCATTCAGCCATATTCAATATGGAATATTGAATGGTGGGGAATACAGAAAAAAAAAACTGTGCTTCAAGACATTAGACAACATGGGATGTGTCTTGTAAATCTACAGCACCCTACACAATTATTGGTACCCCTGGTTAAGTCTAATACATTCTTAATTTTTTCCAAAAAATATAGGCTCACAACATAAAAAATAAAAATCCAGCCTTTAAATGGAGTACATTTATTAATTGTGGAAAAATACCGTATTCAAAAATATTCAATTCAATGTTTTACATGAAATCATGTTTCCCAAAATTAAAAATTTTATTTCATACAAAACTGCACTTAAACTTCTTCTAATCTAACAAGATTGGAGAATACAGAGAGAGGGACTTTTGACCATTTTCTAGATCATCAAGAGTCCTGGATCCTCTTTTCTATTTCACCCCAGATGTTTTCAATGGGATTGAGGTCTGTGGACAGAAATGGACTTGGGAGGAGCTTCATTTTGTATCTGCTGAGTCATTTTTGTGTACATTTTGCTTTATTTTGAGTTATTCAATATCATTATTCTGCTGGAAGACCCAATGATGACACATGTTCAGCTTTCTGGCAGAGGCCACCAGATTTTGATTTAAAATGTCTTGGTATTTCAAGGAGTTGGTGATGCCACGCACCCTAAAAAGGTTCCCAGAGCCTTTGGAAGAGAAACAACCCCACAGCATCACAGATCCTCCACCATCCTTTACAGTGGGCATGAGGTGCTTCTGCGCATACTGCTGCATACTCACCAACTTTCTGCAATTGCTGCAAGTCCTCCAAACTTCATGGTGGATGTCCATGGTCGTGCGGCTTCATCCAAGCCGTACATCACAAAGCATCGGATGCAGTGGTGTAAAGCGCCGTCACTGGACTCTGGAGCAGTGGAGACACATTCTCTAGAGCAGGGGTGCCCACACTGTTTTGGCTTGCGAGCTGCTTTTAAAATGACCAAGTCTCATATATTTAGTCATATATAT
>JBBIGC010047369.1:0-11544 GCA_037576955.1 Lepidarchus adonis | reverse complement strand
ACAGTACTACTTCCTGCTCTACAGTACTGTACTAATACTGCATCAGAGGGTGGATGATGTGTTCCAGCTCCACCTTTCTCTACACAGAGGGGTTTGTAGATCATCAGCAGGAATTGAGAGCAGCACCTGTGGGAATCGCATAAATGCATTAATGTGTATTTGTTAACATTGATTGACTTCCATTGCTGCAGGAAAGCTGTAAGATAAACAGGTCCTTCATTGATGAAAATTGCAAAAACATATATATAATAATAAATAAATAAATAAATAAATAAATGAAATTTAAGGGATTTTTTTTATTTTAATGTAATTAAATTTATTTTATTCATTTATCTTGGTGACTTTTTAACTTTACAATTTAAGATTATTCATTGTAACAGAGATGTTTAAATTACCTGTAAAAACAGGAAGAATTAAGTGCTGTAAAACTTTTGATCGGTACTAAAAACATTAAAAAACAGTTGCTAAAAGTGTAAATCAGTACAAAAGGACGACATCTACAAATGATTAGTTGAGTGTAAACGTACTGTTTACTGCAACAATTATCAGTTTGAAAAGCAACGCAAAGCAAAGACAAATTAGTGACGATGTTCTGCCACATCCAGCAACTTTTTTAGACCTTTGCTTCATTACATCCCATCCTAGTGTATAATACAGAAACAAAAAGGAACAAAAGTTTATTGTTGGCTGGAAAAGATACGTTTTTAATTTTCATTTGATGGACTGAAGGGTGGGGGAACTGTAGTACAGCGCTGTCAATCATCCGTCTACATGTAAATTCTTCAGTATAAAATTAGCAACACTGAAATGCTAAAATGATCAGGATATCTTCAAATCCTTCAATATCAGATCCTTTAACCTCATCCGCTGCGAGTGGTGCTGCTTTACTGTTGCTGATGTCGGACACAAATTCGTCTTGGATATTGTAGATGTTGCTTCGCAAAAATAATGATCTGGAGCTTAAATTCTGCAGCGTAGCTCTTGCGTTGTGGTCAGTAAATTCAATAACAGGAGGTGGCTTATATTAAAGTTTTAAACATAAGTGAGCATTTTCTGTGGCTTACAGAATAAGGGCCTGTAATGTGGGGCGGCCTATCATTGGGGAAATATTGTACATGTCATTCATTTTTGTTATTTGCAGTATTCAGAAATTCCACAGCCACTTCCAGGATGCTGGGGACACATGAAGCATCCTACCCCCAACTACTGGTTCACCACCTGCCACTGATGGTGAGGCCTCCCTTCCAGATGCACCAAATCACTTCTATGTACAGTCTGAGGCACTGAACCACCAGGTGCTCTGTCTGACCAGGGCTGTTGTGAAGAGAACCCCGCTCAGAGTTAACCCACACAATGCCAGACAACATTCCTGGAGGGATGTGCAAACCAGCTGCAAGATGTTCGTCAGTATCTCAGAGCACCCAATGTGCTTAAAGCAACCCCCATCATCCCTATACCCAAGAGGTCGTCTGTATCCTGCAATACCACCTCAACCACACCAATTACTGTGACTTTGAACCACCTACAGTTTGAGCATGACCACCACGGTCAAACCATAGCTAGTTCCACATTCAGCTCCAATGTTCCTAAACACCTGATACTGAGAAACTGAGTCTGCTGAGCCTGAATACCTCCCTCTACAACTGAATTTGGAAATTGGGAGACCTCAGTGGTAAAACATCACCACCACCACCGTGAACATAGTGGCAAGAGATGTATATACACACATGGCACCATGACCACCTTACTAAACTCAAGACTTATTTGGGCCTGGATTAGTCTGATTGTAGTCATTTCCATTGAATCCATTGTGTAAAAGATAATCTGCTTTGCCTGGATGCCTTTCAAATTATGAACTTTTATAGAAAAGATCTTGAAAATCCAACAGCATTTCTGCTCTACTGTCTACTCTCATGTCTGCTCTACTTCTAGCTTGCAGTAGATTGCTCTGGCCTGGTGTGGTCTGGTCTAGGCTATGAATTTAATACCAATGAAATCACACAGCATTGCTTTGGTGTGTGTGGAACATGATCAATCAACAAAACCACAGAAACCGAAATTGTAATCACTTTCTCCTAAATACACACAACTCAGCGAGAGAAATTGGCTGCTCAAAGCCATTTGAGTCAAAAATTTCTCATGGTTTTTCTCCTTCCAGCGCTCTTAACCTGGTCTCAATCCTGAATGAACTGAATTCATTGCCCTGTTAAGAAGACTATTTTACTTCAGCTGAAATATGTTCTAAGATGAACATCAGGATCAGAGGTTTTCTTTCAAAGTGTGTGACGATTTTTCTGAGCCATGGAAATTCTGATTACAATGGAGATAAATCAGATGTGAAGTTTTGGCTGGATTATAGGGGAAGGTCAGTTCTGATTTATCCTCTCAGAACACAAGCTTCATTGAGAAACATTGAGAGGCTTCTAAAGGCTTTTCTTTATAATTTTTTGATGAAGAGTCATTTAATAGAGTTATTGTCAAATCCCTTCAAACAAACAACACGTTTTCGAAGAGACTTAGCAGGAAGAGCAATAAAGGTGGAATTACAGTCAATTCAAGTGTGAGAGCATCAGCATCAACAATAGACAATATCCAAAGGTGAGCAATGAAAAAGTGTCACTGTGGTAATTGATTAAAGATAAGTAAGTAAGGTTGTTTTGTGCTGTACAATGTAATAAGTGCACACTTGAAGAGTAAAATACATAATAAAATACAACAAGAAATGTAAACAATCACAAATAAAAAAGCACAAAATCAAAAAATCACAAATAAATACATCCATCCATCCATTATCCGCCGCTTATCCAGAGTCGGGTCGTGGGGGCAGAAGCTTAAGTAAGAAAGCCAGACCTCTATGGGAGGACCCAGAGGCGTTCCCAGGCCAGCCAAGAGATATAATCCCTTCAGTGTGCCCTGGGTCTACCCTGTGGCCTTCTCCCAGTGGGGCATGCCTGGAACACCCTCTGAGGTAGGCACCCAGGGGGCTACTGACCAGATGCCCAAACCACCTCAACTGGCTCCTCTCCATGCAGAAAAAAAAGATTAATCTAACCTGATACACTTTTACAATAATCTAATCAGAATGTAACATGAACAATGTTTTACTGGGATTTAAACTTTTGTAAATTATGGTGGAGCTGGTGAGGTTTAAAAAAATATATAATTTTTTTGCTAATTTCTCGCCACATATCAAACACACAGATTAGCAGTGAAGGCAAAGGAATCTGTCAATGTAGAATTAACCTCTTTCTTCAGAGATTTTTCCTCAGGGATTCGCTCATCATGAAAGTCACACGTCTGCAGGCAAAGGCGAGCACTATAGACGTAGAAGTGACGCATATTTAATTAGACAATTTATAAACACTTTTTAAAAAATTCAATGTTAAAGTATCACCTCGAACTCTAAGATAACTGTATAACAAAATAAACAAAAATAAATTAATATATAAATAAAAATACTATTATTAAATAACCATTTTTTTCTGTTGTCAAGGCCAAACATAGCCACAAAAAGAAGGCTGAAGAGTCGCATAAAGCTCCGGAGTCTTGGGTTGCCCACCCCTGGCAAAGGAGGAGACATGGATCAAGAGACAGGTGAACTAGATTTCCGCAAAGGCGGGGCTTAGATGCGAATATAATCCATCACAAACACACAAACACATGACAACACAAACAAAAACAAACCAGACAGACATAGCATGGGAAATCATGACATATTCATGTTGGAAAAAAGTTATTGACCTCTGCTACTTATTATATTCAGACAGCTGGTTCACATGTCCATATTAAACATGTCACTAAAGCAATCATCATGGGTTGCCGACCCCTGGTGTAGATATTTAAATAGATAGTTTTGGTAATTAATATAATAGTAATATTGTTGCTCGCAGTAGTTGAGGTAGGATTACATAGAACATTGAGATTTCTGATGACGGAAGTAGATTTCGCTATTAGCCTATCAACGTTACTTGGGCCAAAAAAACTTTAATTTAGTCTGTGAATCTATTTTAATGTAATATTTCCTTTGTATTAGTTCAAATGTCTGTTAAATCAATGCTCAAGTAATTGCCTTTAGCTCTGCAATAAAATAATTGCTAGCAGTAAAACATTCCTTGTTTTTGATTGTGTTTTGACTTCTTAAGTCAGAATAGGTCGAGCTTAAATCGTGCCAGATCCTGCTATTTGGAAATTGCATGTTTTTCTGTTTTGGATGTGTTTAAATCTGTTTTTTCTTTCAAATAAACAAATATAGAGAGAGTTAAAGAGAACAAGGGACTCAAGCACTCAGGTCAAGCCTGGAGCATTTATACAAATCCTCTAAACTGGACTTAATGCTGCTCTAGTTACAAGACTTCATGTCACGTTCAAAGTCCTTAAGCACAAAATAAAATCAGGTTACGAAGAATACACTTCAAAGTACATTGCCATGAATTCCTCATTTGACTTTTTCATGCTGCAATTACGCTGTTGCTCACCGTGGGCTGTTTAATGGAATTTCAAAAACGAACAGGCGACGAAGAGAAGGGACAACTGGGCGAAGATTTCAAACAAGGTTTTTAAAAGGAGGGAAATTGCACCGTTGACCTGCGCAACATTTAATGAATAAAAGAAAGCGAATAATTTTTTTGCAAGCCGCGAGAGGAGGAGTGTGACCTCGTAGGCTACGACTACAGGGTGTAGATCTTGAATCAGCCGGGTAGTTGATCGGCCTTCTGCTCTAAACCCCTCAGGTTAGCATCCAGCAAGAGCTGCCAAGTACTTTGCGTAACAGCTTTAATTAATGTGTTTGGACATATGGGCAGGAGTGTATGCCTGCATGCACACTCTTCCCTTGAGGAACCCTACCCCAGATGGTACCACCATGCTCAAGTAGCTTGGACGGTAACTAATGGCACAAGCTCCACCCCCTTTCGCCATAACTAAGGGAGACAAGTGATGGACAGTTGGAGTAGCTGTAATCCTCTTTCAATGCCCCAAATTAGAAAGCTGTATTTATCTAGACATAGTTTAAAATGATTTAGGACATGGAAGTAACATACTGTATGTATAAAGCAACAGTGAAAAAGTGTAAAGACGTCATTGAGATGTTGTGAGCTGGTTAGAAGAATGGGTTTTGTTCCAGAACTTCTTTCCAGGCCTCCAGCCATTGCATGGATGTGAAGCTCCAGCAGAACTTGATTTAATGGAAGGAAGGACTGATTGAGGCCAAACCTCGACTACAAGTAACACTGGGCTTCATGAGGAGAGACCTGGAAACAATAAACCACATTCACACATAAGGTCAGTGTTTACTGTGTTACTGTTATTTACAGTTCCACTGATATTATAAAAGAAAAGGTCAAGCCAAGGGTGTCAGAGGCAAAGAAAACCACCATTAGCTGGAGGAAGAAACCTTGGGCGGAACCAAGGCTCAGAAGAGGAACCCATCCTCCTCTGGTTGACACCAGGTGGTAATAACAATAGAGAAAATGAACTAGAAGACGAAATCCGAAAAGCAATGTCAGTTTATAAAGGTGGGTTTAGTTCAGGTGTTTAGCTTGTGGGCAGCAGGGGGGGCATCTGGAGATGGCCCATGATAGTTTAACTAGTCATGATAAACAGGAACTGACCAGTTCCCATGATCCTGGTACAGCAGAGATCTAGTGGGTGGTCCATGATGGTTGAAAGCCCCACTGCTAGCGAATCCTAGTGTGCAGGAGGGGCGAGGGTGGAGACCATCCATTTTTGCAGGAGGGCTCCTATAGTTAGGAATAGTGTCAGGATAGACTGGCCATTCAATCTGGCAGGTTCTGCACCACTGCTTCAGCCCAGCTGGTTTCCCAATGAGTGGATGAACATGAGAAGAATGTGAATGTTAACAGGCCATTCGCTGGCTTTCTCCATCTCTCGTCTCAACAGCAGGTCTTCCGTCATCGTCACATTCAATTAGTGGCAGATGTTCTGTGATTCCTGGAGCTACCCTCAGCTGTAGAAACTTATGAATGGTAGCCAGTGAAGAACTAGTGTTGATGTAGAGGCTAATATTCAGTAGATGTAGTACCTTCTGAAGTAGCCCATTCAGATTATTCCAAACTACCTGTTTAATCAGATGGGAGCTGCTCTTTAACTTAAAAAAATCAGACCATGACACCTGAAAGTATGATTCCATGCCACCTTAATTCCCTAGGAAACATTTTCTTATATTTGGTACCTATTTTTACTAAATATACATTAATTGGTTTTTGTTACCTGAGCAGAACCAATCACTATTGTCCTAAACAGCCATTTCAGTGCTTTCTGCTGATCTCAGATCTGTGTTCAGTGTTTTCCAGTGTGTGAGGTGTAATGTGAGTTTACTCTGCACTCACATCTACAATGTATCAGCACCAATGAAGGAAACTGTTCAATCTCTTCAGTGCAACATCACAGAGTCTCACAATGGTTCCATCTACAGAACGGTGTCACTGTTTCTTCAGTCTGATTTTCTTCATCCTCTGTGTCTGGATTGTGACCATACGGCATCCAGCAGTAGTCAAGTTGAGTCAATTTTATTTCTATAGAACATTTTAAAACTGATTTTATCACAAAGGAGCTTTACAGAACCCGGATCAGAGCTTTTTATTGACCTGAAGGTGAGGAAAAAGCAGGAAGAAGCCTTGGGAGGAACCTCCTCTGGTCGGCACTGCACAGTAATAACAGACAAAGTATATAAATAAGAACAATAAAAAATAAAAGTAATCATTTTTTTCAATTAAAAGAGGCGTCTGCAGTTCCTTGTGTAGTTATAATCAGTTGATGGAACATGGTTCTTACTGTATGGGTTCTCCTTATTAGGAGTGAGTGCGGATTGATCTGTATCAGCATCAGCATCATCCTCTCATTCCAGAAACCTTGGTAGCTGGCTGAACTGAACATCTTACATCCTGGTGTGAACGTTCTCCTCACTCCTCACTCATCGAACCTAGATGATTTCTAAATGGGAGTAAGAAGTGGTTTTTCAGTCACATGCCACATCCCAGTTTCTGCTCTGAATCAAACAGCTTCCAGGAGAATTTTGGTCCAGAAAGTTCTGGCTGAGCCGTTCCAGAGGAGTTGGGCAGCCCTGGCTTAGGCTGATTCTACCAAATATCATACAATACTTCATCACAACTACCATAATAGCTGGAGAAAAATTCAACTCAAATCTGAACACAGAACATCCTCAGTGAGGAGAACAGCCTGGTGACCTGGTGTTATTAGTTTAGCCATTTGGATCAGTAACATGGCTGCTGCCCCAAAATGACCCAGGTCTGCTGACTGAAATTACTTCAGTGAAAAAACAATTACAAAAGTCACCTTATTAGCAAATCTTGTCCAGCTGTGTGTCATTTAATCTCAGTATAAATTCTGTTCTGTAAAGGCCTCAGAGATTTGTTAGAGAAAATATGTGAACAAACAGAATCATAAAGACTAAGGAGCGCAACAGGCAGGTCAGGGATAAAGCTGTTGAGATGTTTTAAGCAGGGTTAGGTTATTTTTTTTTCCCAAGCTTAGAACTTCTCATAGAGCACTGTTCGGTTTGTAATCTGAAAACGGAAAGAATATGACACAACTGCAAACCTACCAAGACATGGACGTCCACCTAAACTGACAGGCTGGGCATAAAGAGCAATCAAAGAAGAAGCCAAGAGGCCAATGGTAATTCTGAAGTAGCTGCATAGATCCACTGATCAGGTGGGAGAATGGATCCACAGGACAACTATTACCAGTGCACATCATAAACCTGACATTTATGGAAAAGTGGAAAGAAGAAATCTTTTTTCGAAAGTAAGCCATAAGTCCTGTTTGCAGTTTGTCATGAACCATTTAAGGTACACAGCAAGTATGTGGAAGGTCTGGTCAAACTTTTTGCCCTACATGCCAAACGCTATGTGTGGTGCAACACATAGTAACATAGTAGATTTTAGAAGGTTTGTATCCTATTAAATCTGTTGTAAAACAGTCAAGCATGGTGGTGGTAGTGTGATGGTCTAGGGCTGCTTTGCTGGGTCAGAACCTGTGTGACTGGCTGTAATTGATGGAACCAGGAATTTTACTCTCTACTAGAAAATCCTGAAGGAAAATTTCTGGGCATCAGTTTGTGCCCTGGTACTCAAGCGCACTAGGGTTTAGAAGCAACACAAAGATCCAAAACACACCAGCAAGTCAATTTCTGAATATGAAAATCCAAAAATTAATTATTAAATTAAGGTTTTGGAGCAGCCTAGTCAAAGCCAGGACTTAAATCCAAGTGAGATGTTTTAGCATGACCTTAAACGGCCCGTTAATGTTTAAAAACTCTCTAATGTGGCTGAATTCAAACAAAGAGTGAGCCCAAATGCCTCCGCAGCAATGTACAAGACTAATTGCCAGCTATTACAAATGCTTGATTGCAGTTCTTGCTGCCAAGGGTGGCACAACAAATTATTAGATTTAGGGGGCAATTACTTTTGACATATAGCCATGTGAGTGTGGATAGCTTTGTCCCCCAATAAACGAAATCATTTTTAAAAATGGATTTTGTATTTACTCAGGGTATCTTTGTCAAATATTAAAAATTGCTTTGATGATCTAAAACATATCCAAAAATACAAATATCCAAAAATCAAAAAGAAATCAGGGAAAGCCCAAATTCTTTCTCAGGCACTTGTCCAGAGTGAAACAATACAATCGTTTTTAGAAGGTTTGCATCCTATTACATCTGTTGTAAAACTAACACATCATAACAGTCAAGCATGGTGGTAGTAGTGTCAACATATCGAAGAGCCCGGGAGTCCTAGATGAAAGGCAAGCATTGAATCCTGCAACTGCAGTCCTGAAGGGCTGGTGTCCAGCACAGGTTGATGACTTCCCTGCTTAAGCACACCTGGTTCACCTCACCTCTTCATGGCCAGGTGTAGTGAGTGTGTTTGAGGAGGGGAACCACCAAACTGTGCTCAACACTGACCCTCCTGGGCTGGAGTTGCGCATCTCTGGAGAAGAAGTATAGATGTGGAAGGAGGAACAGTCTGTCTGTGTCTGTCTGAGTCAGGGTCAGTTCATTTTACTGTCTCAGACATAATTACCTCAGCCATTCTTCTCCATTGAAAATCCTTTCTGGTGCAAGACTAATGTGTGCCTAGCAAATGGCTCATTGATTTTTATTATAGCGTTCAGCGAGTTCATGTTGAGATAAAGACTCTACAGATTCTGGGGAGGTTGAAACCTGATGACCATATAAGGCCATACTGGTGGAAATCTGCATATCTTTGAACTGAGTCTTAAATCCATGAACACTTCTGTTTGATATTGAATTTGTATGAATTTGTGACTTCATAATGTGCAGACTGTAATATTTAATGTCTGCTACACTACAATGTGGGTTGTTTTATTAAGCATGTAGGACAGGGACATCAGTGCATACCCTCTATAAAATGTGTAGGGTTGAACGTTCATCATTGTCAGAGTAATTTAATTTTTTTAAGTGTTGTTTTGGAAGATTTGTACAAGGCAAGTTAATTTATATAGCACATTACATGTATAAAAGAAAAGCAGTTTCATAAGTAGTAAAAAAGAAGATATAAAAAATGAAAGATATTTAATAAGTGAAAGAAAGGCATAAAGAATAGACTTAAAATACATACAAATATAAATAAAGTACAATAAATAACAACGTTAGTACTAAATTAAAGCAATAAAAAAACAAGTTCCAAAAAGTTGGATCATTGTATAAGATGTACATTTTTAAAAATGAAATGATTTCCATATCTCATAAACCCACACTTTATTCAAAATAAACCATAGAAAATGTATTCATGTTTAAACTGAGTAAATGTCTCATGTAAAATAAATTAATAAATGTAATTTTGTGTTTTGTCTCAGCAATATGCTCTGCTGGGAAAGGGCCATGTTTACCAATCCCTCTTCTTTTAACAACAGCCCATAAAGAGCTGGGAATGTTTTCAGTTGGTGAAAGGTCTGGACTACAGGTAGGCCAATTCTTCACCCTGACTCTTCTACTATGAAGCCATGCTTTTGTAATAGGTGCAGTATGTGGTTTAGCATCGTCTTGCTGAAATATGCAAGGCCTTCCCCAAAAGGACCTCATCTGGATGGAAGCATGTGGCGCTCTTAAACCTGTATATACCTTTCAGAAATTCCGTTTAGGAACTGAGTCCTAATAACAAGTCGGCTGGTTCTTCTCCTTTTTAAGCTGTAGGATACTGTGTACATTGTTTTAAAAAAGAATTTACATTTTTGATTCACCTGACCACAGAACCAATTGCTTTGCATCAATCCATTGAAATGAGCTTTGGCCCAGAGAAGACAACAGTGATTCTGGATAATGTTCACATATGGCTTCTTCTTTGCAAGAATGAGCTGTAGCCTGAATTTTTTTCATCTGCCCATTTTTTTTTTTCTGAGAGTCTCTCCGTCTCTAAGATGCTCTTTTTATACCCAAATATGTCATTCACAATCTTTCTTCAATTCTCTCTGTCAGCAGCCATTTTATTGATTTCGTTTACTGTCAGTGGTACGTCATTGTTTTTTAATGCGCTGAGGTATTTGATGCATCATAGACGTGGTTGACCTCTTTCTAAATGAACAAATGTTTTTCATCTAATAGTAATGTCTCGTTTGCTGTGTTCTATTGTGAATAAATTATGCTTTATGAGATTTGTAAATCATTTAATTCTGTATTTATTTACATTTTACAGTGTCCCAACATTTTTGGAATCAGGGTTGTACTATACTCCTAATGTTGACTTTTTTTTTACTCAAGGAGTATAGATACTTTGACAGAATAATTTCTGTACTTGAGTATGTTATTTAAAACATTTATAATACTACAAATATTTTTAACTTTTTAAGATGAGATTTAGTTTCCTGGTTGTCTGTTATGTACAGCCGAATGCTTCCTGGCAGTTTTGGGCACCAGTTTACCATGTGTTTGTTGCGCACTTTTGCTAAATGAGTTTGATAGTCCCGGGGAACCACAGCTCTGCAGGTTGCAGTGTTGGGCCGAGGAACTGAGGAACTGACTCGTTAGTAATGATGTAATAGCATCTGAAGATACGTAGCTCATGAAAGTAGAACATTCAGGTCATGGTACACCTGCACCTGAATCAGGAACCACAAGCCACCTGTAGACCTGGTGTAGCTCAAAAAAATGGTCAAAGTGTCGTTCGTTTGGGCAGCGCCAGAGGAGAACCATCCTACCCTCTCAGATATCTGCTCAGGGTCAATCAGGATGGCATGCATGGGCCATTACACCATCCTCACACCGATCTATTGTTGACAGAAGACAAAAGAACCCTCGGGAGTCCAAGTCATGTAAGAAGCCAGAGAGTTTTCTCATTTCCTTGTTTGCTGAACACTTTACTGTGGCCATTACAGCTATTTCATCGAGCGGACTTGATGAGTGGTGCTTGCTCACTGTTCTGGCAGAGGCCTGAGGGCTTAGAGCTAAAATGGCACAAGAGAAGCTTACAGGCTTTTTACACACACACACACACACACACACACACACACACACACACACACACACACACACACACACACACACAC
>JBBIGC010047340.1:0-11544 GCA_037576955.1 Lepidarchus adonis | reverse complement strand
TACTTTTATACTTGAAGTAGTTTTGCAACCAGTACTTTTACACTTTTACTTGAGTAAAAAGCTGGAGTTGATACTTCTACAGAAGTATTTTTAAACCCTAGTATCTATACTTCTACTTGAGTAATGAATGTGATTACTTTTGATACCTCTGCTCTCCTCCACACATAACTGCACCATTCACTACCACACACCACTGCACCACTCTTCTCCACACATAACTGCACCATTCACTACCACACACCACTGCACCACTCTTCTCCACACATCACTGCACCATTCACTACCACACACCACTGCACCACTCTTCTCCACACACCACTGACCCTTTTTTTCTGACACTGTCTTTTGTCTGAATCATACTTCCTGTTTGCTGTGTTTTTGACCCTGGAGTGTATGCTTGGATTATGTTTTGGATTCTCTGCTTTGCTCTTGTTTGCTCCTGGTGATCTTGGATTTGTATCACGTTTTGAACTTGCTTGCTGGATTAAACTCACTTTTACTTTCATTTTCATCCAAGTCTCCCTTCTGAAATCCTTATGGAGACAACCAGAACAACCATTTTCTCAGCAAAAACCACAAAACTATATTTCCTTAGCGTATGCCATGAAACTGCAATAAATTATATTAATAGCCTTGAAAAGATGTATTTTCGTTTTGGTTTAGATCCATATAATAAGCAGGATAATGTATTGCAAGACAGCCAATATGAGAAAATAAATCCTGTTGTGGCGAAGAAGAGCCCAACATGCAGACAGATAAATACAGAGCTTAGATTTGGAACCCCCACATTTCCAACGTTCCTGTCAGAATAAACAGCAGAATGATTGTGTAACTACCTCAGCTCAATACTGCACAGCAGATCATAACTCGAGTACACATCTCACATGCCTTAACAACAGCTGATTAAAAATGCTCACACAATGGTGTCACAACTACTGTGACAGCACCCTGCTAGTTATCTCCAGTGCTCAGAAATGGAGGGGACATTTCAGATCGTTTAAGAAGGAAAATTAAGAAAACGCCTGTAAAACGTTCAGTTTTTATCACTTTCACTTCATTGTCTGAAACAAACGTAGCCTGTCAAAGCATGTGGGCCTCTCTCTCTCTGTCTTTCTCTCTCTCTCTCTCTCTCTCTCTCTCTCTCTCTCTCTCTCTCTCTCTCTCTCTGTGTGCGAGTGTTCTGTTGACAGTTCTTCACTCCCTAAGAGCTGCTACAATATATTCAGAGTAACTTTTATATATTCAGAGAGAAGTGTTATATATTCAGAGTAACATTTATATATTCAGAGTAACTTTGATATGTTCAGAGTAACATTTATATATTTAGAGTAACTTTTATATATTCAGAGTAACATTTATATATTCAGAGTAACTTTTATATATTTAGAGAGAAGATTTATATTTTCACAGCAACATTTATATATTCAGAGTAAGATTTATACATTCAGAGTAAGATTTATATAGTCAGAGTAAGATTTATATATTCAGAGTAACTTTTATATATTCAGAGTAACATTTATATATTCAGAGTAAGATTTATATATTCAGAGTAAGATTTATATATTCAGAGTAACTTGTATATATTCAGAGTAACATTTATATATTCGGAATAACTGATATATTCATAGTAACATATATATATATATATATATTCAGAAATAAGTTTTGTATATTCAGAGTAACATTTATATATTTCCTGTTATTTATATGTGTATGTGTGTGTGTGCATGTGTGTGGGGGTATAATATTAAACTTTATTATTATTAAACAAATATGACACTTGAACTCTATTTGGAGCCTCGTGGTTTTGCTGTAACAACTGTAACAAACCAAGAGTGTGAGAACATCTGGGATAAATTATAATTGTCATGTGTGTTTGTAGCAGAGCTGAACTAGAGGGTACAGGTGTTACTGCAGTGGCTGACTGACCATATAAATAATTTGGGTTTTTTATAGTTTGAAAAGGACTATTAATGACTGATCTTATTAATAACTGATCTCATTCTTTATTAAAATGCAGTGTAATTTAGATTTTGCTATAAATGTTTTTGTAAAATATTGTTGGCATAGTTTCTGTCACTATACAAGAAAACTGGGTAATTAATCTGAATCTGAAGAGTTGCTTTTGTGACCTGAAAGATCCATTCTGTCTCCAGTTTGTTTTGCAGTTTGGAAAAACCATCACATGCGCACAGTGACCAACTATTTTATCGTGAATCTGTCGTTTGCTGACATCCTGGTCACTATCACTTGCCTTCCGGCGAGCCTGGTGGTGGACATCACAGAAACGTGGTTCTTCGGAGAAACACTTTGTCGAATATTACCTTATTTACAGGTGAGCCATATTACCTCAGTTATCTTCAATACTGAAGGCCAAGTCAATTTTATTTCTACAGGGCTTTTCACAACCAATGTTTCCAAAAAGCAGCTTTAGAGAATCCGGGTCCGATCCCCTAGGCATGAATAAAAGAAAATGAAATGTAACATAAAAAACTGACTTTACCTCAGTTGGACAGGAACAATTTTTTCCCCTTAAAGTCCCACAAGTGGGAAATTTTGTCCTCTGCATTTAACCCATCACACATGCACACATGGAGCCATTAACAGAGGCACCCAAGGAGCAGTGAAATATGGATGGAACTAAGATCAAGCGTTCCTCAGTGGTGCCTGGGCTGGGATTTGAATCTGCAACCTTCAGATCTCAGGGGCAAAGTCATAACCACTAAGCCACCATTGCCCACACAAGGTGAGCAAACATTATTAGGGCTGTTAGCAGCACCCAGATGTTTGAGCCCAATCTCAGAGAATGTATATCAGAAACATAATGACAAAGTACCCGAGCATCTCAAGGATGTTATGTAAAAAGAATCCAAACACAGAAGACTGTTATGAACAATTTCACAAGAACAAAACATTGAAATTAAGTTTGTATTAGCATATAGCAACAGACCACTCTACCTCTTATAGTGTACTTCATATTAGATTATTGTTAAGTGTTTCTGTTAATATGTCTGTCCCCTACAGTTACTTATCCCATAGTAAACTCTATTCTCCTAGATGGAATGACAGGGCCCAAGTGCAAGGGGGAACGTAAACAGAGGTACACACTTGCGCCGCGCCATGGCCCAGCTGGCGCATTTATTCGGTGCATTTATCCAAGTTTATCCAAAACTAAACAGAGAGTGAGTGGTAGCCAACCACTCACTTGCCAAGTGTGCTTACGACAGCGTGATATTAAATGGCAAGATGTTAATATGCAGAGGACACTGCTCTGGCCACTTGGGGAAAGCGGCATGTGGGACTGCACAGCCCAGAAGTGCCTGGAAGCAACAGTCACGACTCTCGTACCAAAGAGAGTCCCCCCAGCAAAACCGACACCCGCCCTATGGAGCGCTCAACTCGAGCCCACCTCCCCTACCAACATGCCTCCTTTCTCTTCAGGACAAACACATCTGGGCTCAGGGGAGTGCCAGTTTGGTTCACCTGGCACAGTGGATGCCCAGTGGATGTCAGTTTTCCGAAACAGTGGATAAAAGTCTACAGGTAAACCCAAAGACCATACCAAATTACAGACAGGCTCCGGGAGAGGACCAAGCAAGAGAGGTTGCATTTCTGCCCGACAAGAACTGGAGGAGCCTGCGATGTGGCCGGGAGCAACCAGGCCATATCAGCGCCAGATTACTCCAACAGTTCACCCCTCCCATGTTTGCAGACAGCATCACTACTCTGGGGGAGAAGCGCCTGCCTGTCAGCCAGTGAAGGGAAAAATCTTACAATTCTATATACTGCAGTAATGAGTAGAGCATTTAATACAATACACAAATAGCCCTAGGAATGCGTGATGTCGTTGTGTTAAGGGCTCATGACACAGACAGTTCCGTAGGTCTAGATTTGCATTAATCTATTTACATTGATCTAGTTTTTCACTGAGTACCACTGCACAGTTCGGTGTCATTAGTGTGCTCTTACATGTGTCGCAGATCACAAATGTCCATTGATTAGCTAATCAGTTGAGGCAGGTGTTTTAGATGAAAGAAACATCAAGATTTTCAAGGATTTAGGAACATAAATGTTGTTTTCTTGCCATTAATCAACAACAAGTGCCGGTTAATCAATACCGTCTGAATCTGCCTTCTCCTTGGCCAGTCTAGTGTTTTATTTTATTTATTGATTTATTTTCCCTGACAGCAGTGGTAACTCAGGGCTGGGACTGGTGTGCACCTTCCCTTCAGGAAGGAACCTAAAGAAAGGGTTTAATGGCTCAGTTGATGGTTGAGTTGCTTTTAAACCCCATTCTTTATATTTCACATGTACTACAAAGCAATGGGTGATGTTGTGTTCTCCCAGGCCGTGAAAAGCACAGCTGTCATCTCAAACAGAGAGCTGGAATTTAAATGAGAGCTCTCAGTGACCCAGACTGAAGCAGTGGTTATATAGAGTGATGTCTGTTTGGCATTGGTATGCATCTTAGAGAACTGAATGTCACATTTCTATTAAAACTATTCAAAGAGAACCTAGGGTGAGCTATGCGGTGCATGAGTTACGTTCTTTCAGATTATCTGTACTGGACTCATTTTAGTGCTGGTTTATCATTACACTTTGTACAGGGCATTTTCAGATCTGCACATTTTTGTGTTTTCCCGATAATAATATACCAGAGCAAATGCATTAATAGCTTTTTAATTACAAACTGAGGTGAATCAGTTTGCCAAACAAGAAGAATACGCAATAATATGGTCCCTAGAACTGGGATTGGAAGCCAGATTTCATGAAATGGCATTGTCTCCAAAGAACTGAATATTATGTCAAATAGAAAGGCATTTACATTTAACCATTGCCATAACGTTTTAAGCACTATTTGGATTTAGAAGCCATAGTTTCGTGCAATACATTATATAAGGACTTGAGTGATTAAGCCCTAATGTGTGCTTGAAGAAAGATGTAATGTCTGACACAGCATTTTACGAGAGTGTGTGCATGAAAATACAGTATGCAAAACATCATCAGTCAGTCAAGTATGGCTCCATTATCTTCACACGATAGTATAAAGTGCTAAATCTGATCTGAACAGTGTCCGTAATGGTGGGGAAGATGTAAAACGTGTTTCAGAGATACAGTCGTAGGACGTAGTATGCAGCCTTGGCAGTTTTACCCTGGAATGGAAAGGAATAGTTCATTTAGATGATACATCACACATCAGCATTCATGTGTGGTGAGCAGGCCATGGCTGACCAAATGAATTACTGGGTGTGAACATGCATGCGCTCACATAAGCAGAGATGCACCTGACAAGTGCTTATTAGTAAGTGAGAGAATAATGAGAAGAATTTCAAGTGGCTTCCTGCACTTCAGTGTCCAAGTGATCAAGACAAGCATGTCGATCCACATGGTGAGGATAAAAGTCAAATCAATGAATCAAATCAAAAGAAATAATGAAATGTTAAAGTTAGTATGTAGTAATGATTACAAACTCAAAGTCCTGCTTGCAATGTGGGCTTGTATCTGTAGTTCTGTGGAAATCAAAGTAGGGCAATAGTGCCCGGGAAAACATCCAGACAGTAAAAGTGCATACCAGCAAGTCAGCTTTAAATACTGGAATGAACCGGTTTTGCTGCAGCTAATTAAGAGGATTATCAATTTGCTTTAGGGCCGATTATTAGGATTCTGCTAACTTATTGCTCAAACTTTTAGAATAGTTTCAGTATCAATTAGTTCAGCAGAGAATACGCATACAAGTAGCAGCAGATATAGTGAGAATAGTAGTGCACCAAGGCAGCGCCCCTGTCCAGCACCAGCACACGTTATGATTCTCAGACATGATACAACACATACAATTTCTCTCTTTGATGTGTTTTGAACAAGCATAACACAGTCAGAAACACCAACCATCTTTTCAACATGATTCATTAGAATACCATGGTCAGTTTTAAACATTGAGGTATTAAACACTTTGCTTGGGTCTTAGATGACAAGAACTGAGTATTATATATTTTTATTTTGGTCTGAGGTCATTGATTTTCAATAAGAACAGTTCCACTGCTGAAGTACAGTCATGTGAAAATGTTAGGACACCCTATGAATGCGTGTTTTTGTAACATTCTTTGACATGGATATTTAATCTCAATTTTAACAATACTTTGAGATTCAGGTAATACAACTAAACGATTAAAACTAAAGAAATGACATTTCAAAATCCTTTGTTAAATATAATTCTACAAAAATGTAATTTCTGCTGATGAATAAGTTAGGACAACCCCACCTTTATTCCCTATCAAATCACACACAGGTGGAGCACATCAGGTGCAGATGATTAGAACATCTTGAAGGAGGTTTGCTCTATTTAAACCTCTGACATTTAGTTTGGTGTGTTCCTGACTGTTGAGGTGAGAGTGAACACCATGGTGAGATCAGAAGAGATGTTTGAGGTCTTCAGAAAGAAGATTGTAGTAGCTTATAAATTTGATTTTAAAAGATTTTTAAAGAACACTGGCTATTAGGGTGTAGGGTGTCCTAACTTTTTCCTCAGTTAGAATTCATATTTCTGTTGATATCTTTTGTTTAACGAATAAATCTATGTTATTTTTTGTTGTTTACCTGCAATTAAATCACGTTCTGTTCCATAGGGCTTCACTGATTTAAAGGCATCTGAAATGTCCTGATTTTCAGGACAAGCCAAAAACCTGCTTAAAAATGCGTTAGGTATCAATAGCTGAGTTGAATCTGAATCTGACAATCAGTAATACTGGTCATTACAGGGTTTGCTGAAGTCACCTGTGTACATTAATAGAAATATGATGCAAGTTCTTCTTGTTCTGAGGCACAGAACTGCATAGTGGGGCAGTGTTAAGTAGCTGGTCAACAGTGAAAAACAGTTTTCTCATATTCAGTATTCCTATTTAGTATTTTCTGCACCCTCTCTAATCAGTTTGGAAAAGTAATGTACTTTAACTATAGCCTGTATTAGAGCAGAGCATTTCAGGCAGATGACAAGGCTTTGTGATCATTAGCATACCTTTTGTACAGTTTAAACTAATAATTCCTTTTTGAATTGTTGGGATAAAAAAGTACACAAAGTCAGTTAACACATTGCAAATTCTTTACCCTATATCACAAAAGCTGTGTCATGTTTTACAACGGAAAACTCCAGTGCAGCTCTTGAACAAACCTAGTAAGTTCCCTCAGCGAATCAGCACACAGTATTAAGGTCAGGTGACATGTTGTTTGAAATGGAATTTTATGTGAAAGTCATGATGAAAAACTGTAGATTCCATGATGTGATCTCCTTTAGGGCATTAACAGTAAAGGAGCACAAAAAAGCATCTCATTGCACTCAGTGAAAGGTTCCCGCCATTGCTTGCGACTCAGAAAACGATTGTTATGTGTCCGCACTTCTGCACCATGTGCTGTCTCTGAATGTCCTCCACATTGCACACTACGGCTTACCCTTCTCTTTTCCACCCACAGACCATCTCCGTGTCGGTGTCTGTGCTGACCCTCAGCTGCATTGCCCAGGATCGCTGGTACGCTATATGTCACCCTCTGAAGTTCAAGAGTACGGCCAAAAGGGCCCGCAGGAGCATCGTGCTGATCTGGATGGTGTCCTGCGTGATCATGATTCCTCAGGCCATTGTCATGGAGTGTAGCAGTCTTCTTCCCGAGCTGCTGCCTGAGCTCACCAACAAGACCAGCCTCTTCACCGTCTGCGACGAACACTGGGGAGGTGAGGAAGATGCTAATGGCTTGACTTTGATTTCAGGAACCAGCAGCAGGTGCCACCTAACGCCCTACTGCTCTCGGGCACCGCTACAGTGGTCCGGGTGTGATTCAAATGCAAAATAAAGGATTAAATAATAATAATAATGACTATATTTAATAATGATTCATTGATGAACAGTATTCCCTTAGACATGTAAGCGAACTGTCTTTCTCTCAGGTGAATGTTTAAAGTTTCCTTCCATTGCCTTGAGATGAAAGACTTTCATCATCAGCTTCCCGGCATGTACACTCTGAAATACAAGCTCTAAAGTTGCTGATTTATACAGTTTTCTAACTGCCGGTTATGAAATATAATTTTATATTTGAGCTTTAGGGCCAACACTTCAGCCCACACAGTGCTGAGGGGATTTATTCACCCATACACAATGCTGGGCACTGCCAGTGGTGCCAATGCCAGTACAAAGGTAGCAGGTCCAGCTGAACACTGTAATTCCAAGTGACATCTACACTGGGTTTATAACATATGTGTGTTTTAAAAGCTCACACATGAATTTTGGTCCAGTTGTAGAACACGTGTAAGAAGTAAAAGTTGTTCACATATTGTAAGCTATTGATTTGGCGATAAATCCTCGTCATTGCTCACAGAATACGATAATCAATAAACATACAGCAAAAGCGATATTTTAATTAATAAGCATTCACTTCGCTACTTCATGTCTCCTCTTGGAGGCGCTGTTTGGATGAATTCAGGAAACTTGGGTGAAAACTGAAGAGGGAGCCACAGAGAAAGCTGGGCTGAGAGACGCCCCAGTCATATACATGACATATACATTTTATGCAAAATATGTCTGACATTTTTCAGACATATGGATAGAAATATGTTTAACTAAATGGTAAAAAGATATCAAATATATAAAAGATATCAAAGATACATAAAAATACACTCAACAAAAATATAAACGCAACACCTTTGTTTCTGCTCCGATGGACTTAAAGATCTAAAACTCATTCCAGATACACAATATTACCATTTCTCTCAAACATTGTTCACAAATCAGCCTAAATGTGTGATAGTGAGCACTTCTGCTTTGCTGAGATAATCCATCCCACCTCACAGGTGTGCCACATCAAGATGCTGATCTGACATCATGAGTAGTGCACAGGTGTACCTTAGAGTTTTAATTACTACTGGTGTGAGGTGCTGACCAGAGGAGTTGGTTTTTCTTAACTGTAATATACATAATTGCAAACTGACACAATTGTTTTGACAATAATTTTTTTAAATAAAAAGAACATTTTGCATGATGCATGATGGTTATTGACAAAGTAGCTTAATTATTAAAGTTTTTGGAAAGAGCACTGGGGTTCGTCTGGGCCCATTAAAATGCTTTGCTCTAATCAAACATTAATACAGTCCTCACAGTGGGAACAGCTATATAATCAGATTAAGGAAAATCTCTTCCTTTATAAAGTACCACAACATACTTATCTCATGTCTGGAGCATAATGTGAGGATTAAAAGCACTGTGATAAATTGGTTTAAATTATTTCTGTCAGGGAGAGGCTTTAATGTTGGACATGGTGGTTCTACCTCATCATTAGTACCGCTGTCATGTGGTGTTCCCCAGGGCTCTATTCTTGGACCTATTTTATTTTAGCTTTATTTGCTTCCCCTCTGTGCTATTTTAAAAAGGTGTCATATTGGTTATCATTTTTATGCAGGTGATTTATAAATGTATCTGCCTCTGAGGCAAATAAGTGGAGAGTCCATAAAAAGTGCTTTCAGGACATCAAAAATTGGATGGCATCACTTTTTTATTTAAATAATAGTAAGAGAGGTAATTATATTTGGTTCCAGTGGTGCTCCTGGTGTTTCAAATTTGGACTTGGGCCCCTGAAGCCATTTCTTAAGCTGTAACCAATCTCAGAATCAGATTGGACAATCTCTTTAAACTAGAAGCTCGGGTTAAACAAGATTGTTTCAACTTAGACTGCTGTACAAGACTAAACCATTTTTATCTCACACAGATTTTGAGAAGATTGTACACACTCTTATCCCATCACATCTTGATTATTGTAATGCCCTTTTCGTGGGCATCAGCCAGGATTCATCATTTCACCTACAATGAGTCCAAAATGCTGCGCTCGCCTCCGTACTGGCTAGCTCTAGTTTTTAATCAGCTGTGAGAGTCTTTTGTTGGGATCCTTGTATTACTTGTGTATTCTCTTTGCCTTTCCTGTTTTTCTTATTTTTAATGTGCAGTTTAGAAACCTTAGTTGTTTGTAAAGTGCTCTACAGATAAACTTGATTGATTGATTGAAAAGTATTCACATAAATTTCATTTTCACCATGTAGAAATTACAACACTTTTTATACCAGCCCCCCTCATTTCAGAGCATTCTGTGTAGAAACATTCAGTTACTTCTCTTGTAATTGGTTAATTGGAAAATTGCCGACCCCCTGTGTTTCGCTCGTTTCTTTTCAGTATAAATAAATCTGTGGAGCAGAAATCGTTGTTTTCTGCATTTATTTTCCAACTGGGATGTGTTTTCTGTTGCAGATGAGATCTATCCCAAGGTCTACCACTCCTGCTTCTTTATCGTGACATATTTTGCTCCTCTGTGCTTCATGGTCCTGGCGTACATCCAGATTTGTCACAAGCTTTGGTGTCAACAGGTAAGAACTGTCTCACTTCTGTCTGCCTGTAAACCATTAGCCAAAGTAATATTGTGAGTTCGGACATTTAGAGACGTTTAATTTACATTTCAACAATCCAACAAGAACAGATTATTTTTGACTGGTTATTCTATATGGATTGATTGTGGGTTTGGAAGTAAGAGCAAGTGTTCCAGATTTAGTTGAAGGCTTTAATACATTAGGCCAGAGAAGCCCAATACGTCAATCGCGATTGCAAAGGCACGCGAGTCGATCGTAGAGCTCTGCCTTTCAAAATAAACTCTACCGCACTCGTGAGACCGCACAACGTAAACATGAGTGGACCATGAGTCACCAAATACACTACCGCACACAGGTAGTGTGGGTGAATCACATGTCATTAAAAAGCATGTTAGCCAATCATCCATCCCCACTGTGGGGTTTGGCAGTTGATTGACATACAGTACAGCCAATCTGATGTCTCGTCTTTTCAACAAGTGTCACCACGCGAGCTACTGCTAATGTCCAGCTAACGTTTCCATTTCTAAAGAAATGATGTAAAAGGGAGTAAGGGAGCTGCACCAAGTAAGAAACCAAAATCAGACTCTTCATTAAACACTGACTACACACCAGAGAGCTAAGAGAGAAAAGTGAGTGACCATGTTCAGACTATGCAAATTCCATTCAGTTTAAGACTTAGAAATATTAGCTTAGATCTGAATGAATGAAACACTCTTATTAAATACTTTGTTCTTTACATAGTTGAATGTGCTGACAACAAAATCACACAAAAATATCAATGGAAATCAAATGTATCAACCCATGGAGGTTCTGGATTTGTAGTCACACTCAAAATTAAAGTGGAAAAACACACCACAGGCTGATCCAACTTTGATCTAATGTCCTTAAAACAAGTCAAAATGAGGCTCAGTAGTGTCTGGCCTGTCTCCTGGTAGCACCTCCATGCTTTGTACACTTTGCTGACAGACACAGCAAACCTTCCTGCCACAGCTCACATTGATGCACTATCCTGGATGAGCTGCACTACCTGGGTTCTAGACTCGTCTCATGCTACCACTAGAGTGAAAGCACCAACAGCATTCAAAAGTGACCAAAACATCAGCCAGAAAGCAGAGGAACTGAGAAGTGCTCTGTGGTCTCCACCTGCAGAA
>JBBIGC010047331.1:0-11545 GCA_037576955.1 Lepidarchus adonis | reverse complement strand
AGATAGATAGATAGATAGATAGATAGATAGATAGATAGATAGATAGATAGATAGATAGATAGATAGATAGATAGCAGAAAAAAACAGACAGACAGACAGACAGATATAGATAGATAGAAAGGCCAGACAATGTAAACTATGGACTAAATCCAAAGTTAGGAAATCAAAGGACAGTGACCATGGCCATCATTATAATCACAAGATAGACTATTTATGACAGATATTTATGGCATCCATTACCTGCTTTAGATAATCATTACTTCAGTAAGATTTGATGGGATGAAACAAGAGTTTTCTGGTTTCTAGTAGGACATGACCTGAGTTTTCTAACAGGGTTCGGTTCACTTCTAAATCGATTTGCTTGTCACAAACAACTGTTGATTTTAAACAAGGCAGAAACACTGAGGTAATGTGTACCATAGCACAGATGTATAGTGATGATTTTGATTGTGTGATCAGTCTATGGTGGATGTCTGAAAGGATCTAGTTTAGCACAGATGGATGTGGGTGGGAGGTGGTTTATTCATTAATCTGACCGCTTATAAGAAGAAGCAGAAGAAACCACTGAGTCTGGTAGTGGTGGACAGATATTCTGGTAGTTTTTTCAGCTCAAGAGGGTGAAGAGTCTATAGGAGGGCTTCTTTGTTCATCCATGGCATCTGGTGACAATCTTGAAGAAAGTCACATCACCTATGCATTTGCCAGTGTTGTCATGGATGCATTTACATTTACAGCATTTGGCAGACACCCTTATCCAGAGTGACATACAGGATGAGCAGTTGCCTTGCTCAAGGGCACTTCAGCCAGGAAATTGGCCCCACGAATTGAACCCACAACCCTTTGGTCACAAACATACTTCTCTGAACATTACGCCCAGAAGTGGTGGGTGAGATTTGAACTTTTTAGGCACTGAACGCATGCAAAGCCATTGTACCTAGCAATTGACACACTCAGGAAAAGACGCAGTGCATTCTTTTTAAATCAGCTGAATCATCACGTTGAATCATCATGAATCAGACCTGTTCCAGGCTGTATGCTCAAATTAGTGCTCAGATGGCTTCAGGTTATGGACTGTTTCAGGACCAGTTTGGCTTGTCTGAGCAGAGGTTTGTATGCTGGAACCAGAGGTGGACAAAGTACCAAACTACCAAATTGAAATGCATTGACAAATACCGTGCTACTGTATAATAATTCCGACATTGCATTTGATTTCTATTCCACCAATATCACATGCATAGTATATGGTGTATTGCAACAGAAAACCAGCTACTGTAGGTGCAAGAGCCATGCAAATTGAATGTGGCATGATTATTTGAGATATACGCCATGAGAACAGTGGTGAGATAGAATGGCCATGTTCTACCAGCTCCTCAGCACTGAGCACTGACTCGATATTATTACAGCACTCATGCACCATTGGTTGCAAACTCTATCAGCGGCAATAATGTGAAATGTGTTTTTTGAAATCAGTCATTTCTCACTGTTAATCCAAATGTGTACTTTCCATACAAAGACTTTCAATTCATTCCCGCCCCAAGCCTCAGACATTTGCCCAGCACTGCATGTGGGGAGCTCTTGCTGGGGCGCTGATTTAGAGAGGAAAAAATATCTACAGCCCAGGTCAGAGGGAGACTACAGAAAGGGCTTGAGGAGTACAGGCAGAGGCATGTCTCACCATGGAGTCTGCTGCAAAAGGCCTCCTGGGGAACTGCTGTCTGTATTTCACAGGTGCGAATGAGGGACCTTATGGTGCTCTGGCCCTCACTGTGACTTGTACTCATTTCACTGTCTGTCTTTTAGTCCATTTTTTTGCTTCTTGTCCTCTTGCTTTTTTATTTAGCAGTTTGGATTAGATTTTGATTAGATTTGCAGGAAACGTGCTTGTTAATGAACAAACTAACTTGGATAATTATCACCCAGGCATTGAAGTGAACCTGTCTTTTCTGCTGAGAAAGGCAATTGTTTGTTTGAAGTTATTGAAATGCATTGACTCGGCTTGACAAATACCGTGCTACTGTATAATAATTCCGACATTGCATTTGATTTCTATTCCACCAATATCACATGCATAGTATATGGTGTATTGCAACAGAAAACCAGCTACTGTAGGTGCAAGAGCCATGCAAATTGAATGTGGCATGATTATTTGCACGATACTCTCTTAATCAGGACAAGAGGAGCTCTCTTCATCTACTCTCTGTATTTATAGCTCCCTGTATGAATGTGAGTAATTGGTTGAACTTGACTTTTGCCCCGAACTGACTACTGCGATGGCGATGTTTGACGAGCAGAGATGTTTTTTTTAGACCATTGACTATAAATGTTTGCTTCCTTCCTTGAGCCTCCTTCTATTGTGCTCTGCCACCAGCACTGTGGCTGCTGCTAGTGACAGTTTTGGGTTTATTTGCAGCCACATGGAAGCTGATGCATGGCAGGTTTGGGCTGATTTTTGTTCCCTAATCATAAGTGAGCCTGGAAATGTGTTTCCTTCCACTTCCTGCGCTTAGCCGGGGAGTCTCATTCATTATCACAATTTCTCATTCAGGAAATCAATCTGGTGCTGCGTGGTGGAAGACGTGGGAGATAATGGGTGGGTGGCCAGGAGATGGATGCTGGTTTTATTTGACTTATGAGAGGAAATAAAAACAGATGCTTTGAGCAAAAGAGGCAGACAGAAGGATGAATAGACAGGAAGACAGACAGACGAGTGGATGAAAAGATAAACCGAAAGACAGAAAGATACACAAGAATTCATGTACACATGGATGGATATAGACAGTAGAAAAATGCAGATGTAGACAAACAGACAGATAGACAGACAGACCGACAGACAGACAGACAGACAGACAGACAGACAGACAGACAGACAGACAGACAGAATGACAGACAGACAGACAGACAGACAGACAGACAGACAGACAGACAGACAGACAGACAGATTCATGAATGAAGGAGAGTATGGATGAACAGACAATGGACCGGGAGCTAAACAGACAGAGAGACAGACAGACAAATAGATCTGTCTGCACTGCTGGAAGACAATAGCATTACTTCCTACTCTTCATTTCAGAGGGATTTGCTTTGTACTTCTCTGTGTTTTCTCTCTTGTCAGAATCCAGACAGAAGCAGAACTGTTGCCAACCCATCTCCAAGCTCCTGGAACCCCCCGTTAATCCTGTTCTCTTTGGATGTTTCTGTCTTTAAAAGCCCACTGGTTGTGCCGTCTACCTTTGTCACCGTCAAAGACAAGGTTTTGCTGTGGAGCACTAACACCAGCTTACGTTTTGTAAGAAAGTCGGTTAGGGAGAGAAAAAAAAACCTAAAGTCTTTCATCTATGAGAGTGACGAGCAGCAAACGAGGAAGACATGTCACTGATAGTGGGGTCTTGTGCTCTGGAGACAGGTGTGGGATTTAACATTAGCAGAGCAGCATGAGGAAATGAGGAAATACATATATAGAGTCCGTACACAGGTGCCAGAGACTTTGGGATTGCCTAAAGAGAAGTCAATGACTATTTTAGCTGTTGTAGCCGTTTATCTTGTTTTTGTGTCTTGCAACCAAATGTATTGTAAATGGGTGTTGATTCATTGGGATATAAGTAAGACATGCTTGATGAAAATTTGTAGGGGTTTGTTTTTAATTCTTCACCTAGCAGCTTCTGTTCTGTGTAGACCTACATACAGTCTTTTCATCAGTTTTTCCATTCTTGCAAAATTTTTGTTGAATGTATATGTAAGAGTTGTTTAGACAGGCAGTATGTGCTTTTATTTGTTTATTTTAGATTAGGAAATATTAGAATCAATGCAGTGAACAGTACTAACAGTACAATAGTTTGCCAATGTGTTTGGTTACCATTTCCAGAGTTCTCCTCATGGAAGCCTGGAGTTATTTGTAGTAGTCATCCAATACCTGGTTTGGACTCAGTCATTGGTTAAATCAAGTGCTGCTGTTGAGAGAGTTTCACACATTCATGTGATGGCTGGAGGCACTGAGGGTGAATCACCAAACCTGTGCTGTTCTAACAGCTAACAAAACATATCAACTATATTACATATCAACCAATACATGCAAAACTAATTTAGATGTTTTGTTTGTTTGCATTTATTCTAATTATTACTTGTGTTGATGCTGGCACTACCTGCAGAGATAAATGAGCACAAACAATTTGCACAAATTAATGCTTAAATAACAGAAATTGTTCCTGCAAATAGAATACATTTGGGTAGAATTTGGAGAGAGCTGTTTGGCCTTCTGTACAAGACCTATTTTTTGACGTACGGGGATAGCATTGCCAATTATAGGCCCTCAGCCTAATTCGTCCCATATGGATGACAGATCAGCACCATGGACAGCACTCCAAGCTGCACCTGAACTTGCCTCAGCTGCCAGAAAGATGCAGACACAGGGGCTGCTGAAAATGGCAACAGACTTAGCAGTTCTTTATAGCCTGGAGCTAAATATATAAAATATAAAATAGCAGCCAAAGTGAATCACCTAGTGGTCATATTTACCATTCATTGTTTATGTCCAGCCTGTTTTTGCCTGCTTGAAGTGAGGCCACTCCTACGAATCACGCACGTTCTTTCTTGTCCTTCCCAGAAGGCAGAAGATGTGCTCTGTTTTAGCTTTGTGTATGGAAATATAGGTGCCTGTGGCTTAGCAACACTGGCTTACTAGTTGTCAGTCCATATATTCCCCAGCTGCTTCATGAGTAGTGGCAAAAGCATGATACAAGCAGCAGCAGGTCTCACATAATGCTGTTTATACTAGTGTGAGCTGGTGATTACACTGATTTTCAGGTGTGTTTGGATATGAACATTACCCCCTTCACCCCATCCCCATCCTTCACACACATACACTATAGTCATAGGACATTTCATTATTATTTCAATCAAAGTTGAAGTCACATCAGTTATTAAAGGTGGGAACTGCATTCAGTCTATATAAATCACTCTGCAGTCACATGATTCAAAGAAAGACATAAATGTATTCTGATCAAGTTTAAAGACCCTACTTTAATCATTACCAATTAGGCCATAAACACATTTTGAACTAATAATGACCAGTTATAACTAGGGTTGTCCCAATCACGTTTCTTTCCAATCAAAATAATCTCAACCCTAAGTTCTGATTGTGATATTTGTATTTTCCTAGAAAACACTTTTCCAGTTCCCTCTTCAAAGACGTTAACTTTTAAATCCAATGTATATGCCTCATAATTGACAAATGATTTCTCATGTTTGTCCCACAAAATTGTGCCCAGTGCCCAGCGTGTCCTCGACTTCTTTTACTTGCTTTGCTGTGTGAGATAAGCAAAACTGGTGCGTTTCAATACTGCACGCTTAAAATAAACAACATCCTGTATTTTCTACCACACTGTATGCAGCTTATTTATTACCGCCTCATGAAAAACTCACTTTACAAACAGTACCCATGACCGCAAGTCTGCTTTCATTTTTCAGTTTAAAATGTTTGAACACTGTCATTTTAACCACACACTTTCACATACCCATACATTGCATCCTGTTTTCATTATTAGGCAGATGTATTTGTACATGTTAATTGGCAAACACAATACATACACAACTCTAGTCTAGGCTTTGTTTCTGCTCTTGTTGTGTCTGCTTATCGGCATGATAGAAGAACACCAAAGAAAGGATAATGCACGCAAGACCAATCATCACGAGGCTGAAAAAATCATTTGAAATCAGAGTGAGACTAGATTAGTGAAAGGAATAGCTTGTAAATTGACCAGGCTGTTCGTCTTTACCTCAGTGCTTTCTTTCTGCTCTACTGGATAACTAAAGAATTCTTTCAACTGTGAAGAACAAACCTTCAAACAGCAGTACAATGAATCCGGAACACTCTTCAGATTGCAAGTAGAGGTGAAAGACAAAATAAACCACTCTCAGTGCAGCTGGTACAGTTCTTCAGCTTTGAAAAACAGAATGGCCTGGTTGCAGTTTGCACAAAGTAATATCCGGAATCAAGTCAAGAGCAAAATATGCAAAGAATAGCAGGCACCAAGAAAAAGTGAATTTGGAGGGGAAAAAAGATTCCAAAGAGTAGCATCTCATCTACAGATTATTGTCACTGGATTCTGGTGCAACAGAAACACTGTTTTCAGTAATAGATGTGGTGGTCTGATAGATGAATCTGGTCAGAGTACCATCTGAAAAGACTGGTGGAGGAGGCATAATAGTCTTCAGGGTTCAACCTCAAAATTTTAGTGAAAGGTAACATTTATGCTACAATTTACAAATATGTTTTGGACAATTTCTTGCTTCCAGCAGTTGGGGTCACATTTATAGTTCCAGCATGATGAATTGTGGAAGAACTTTACTGGTCTGCACAGGGCCTTGACCTCATCCCAAACAAACACCTTTGGGATCAATTGGAGCACTTGGAATGTGAACCAGGCCTTCTTGTTGAACAGCAGTGCCTGACCTCACAAATTGCTCTTTTAACTGAATGAGCACTGATTTACACAGACATTGTGTCTAGTAATGAGCAGGTAAATTTGAGTTCTAGCTTAAGGCTATGTCGATAACAAGTTACGCAGTGCAGCAGTTTGTTCATGAAATAGGCTTTCAATTTGTAAAAGGGTAGGGACTCATTACAGGCATGGTTTTCACATTGCTTCATTGGTTTTTAGCCACAAAAAAAATTAACTAAAATGCATTTAGGGCAACAAGAATTAAAAAGTAATGGTAAAATAAATTGCAACATGATGCCAGTAAAACACTGCTGGGTCTGTCAGTGCGGTTGCCCTGCAGAATTACTTGTTAGGGCAGCACAGTGGTACAATGGTTAGCACTGTCACCTCACAGTCTGTTGCCCTGTGATGGGTTGGCACCTAGTCAGCTGGGATTGGCTTCAGTTTCCACTGTGATTTGAAATAGATAAGCGCTTTGGAAAAAGGAAGGATGGATGCCACTTTCTGTTGGTAATGGAAATTGTGATTTGTGAACTGTTTTTATGTATTTTTTTGACACCTTGTCAAACATTATAAAACATTGCAAATGTGCTTTAACATCTACTGGTGCTTTCAGACTAGATTCATTTACTCACAGTTCATATAATCATTGCAGGAATTTCCCCTTTTTTACGTATTTACACTGCAGGAACTGAGGATGATTATAGTTCTTAGAACGTTGTTTTGAGAAATGTTTTTAGCTCTTACTTCAGGGTTGGTTCTTTCTCACACAAGTGAAAGGTCATTCGTCCAGATGAAAGTGTACAGGGAGTGTGGTTGGCATTTTAAAACTAAATGAAAAGTTGTAAGTATGTAAATAACCAATAGCCATGTGAATAACAATTCTTAGCCTTAAAATGTTTGAAAAAACACAAAGAAATGTAGAAACAGTGAAATACAGTTTATTGAGCTATTTTGCTATGCAGGAAATACAGCACACTTTAGACGCCCTTAGATGCCATGTTCTTGTATGCAGTTGTTTTACCAGCCCTCCCTGCCTTATGTCAATTAATCACTACTACCGGTGGAGCAAACACAAGCAAAAAAATGCCTGTGAAGGTGTACAGCTCTTTAGGAGGTAGTTCTTCTTAGCAAGTCCCTAGAACTGTTTGATCTGAAAGCGCATTATGTGTTGTAACAAGAGCTAGATAATTCATGCCATATGCAGGAAACTGCCAGTCTGGCAACATTTGTTAGTGGGTGGAATTGGACATGATGAAAAAATGTGAGACAAATACTAAGGTACAGTTACACCTATAGGTGCAGAATACCTTGGTGCTTCCTTTTTTCTGCGTTGCCTGGGTGGAATGAGTGGAACTTATTACAATAGCATTTGTTAAAATAAAAAAATAGATAAAAGATTTCTTTCTTTTGTGATGAGAGGTCAACAATATACTAAATCATTAGTCTGATACATTAAGCTGACAGTCAACACATATTGTTAGTCCTGTCTCCTCAAATCCAAAGCATTGAAGCAGAAGACATGTTTCAAACCAAACGAGATCTGAAATTCAGGTTAAGTGCCTGCTTTCCAGGCAAAACAGCAGGGGAAGAACTGATGGCCCGTCAGTACACACATGTGTTCCGTTTCATCACTCTAGCTCCTTAAGCCAGTCAGTTTCTTTCTCCCTGGAGGATGACAGTGTATCGTAGGTTCAATGCAATGCTGGAGGTGGGACATGAGTCCAGCAGGGGTACACACTCAGCATAGATGCTGTAGTGCAGTTGCAGTTTAGACCTGGCCCAAGCAAGACACCAAGACAGGTGCTAAGACGGCCCTTTAACACCAGCTTCTGAATGATTCATAGCACTAGAGTGAGGTTACATCACTGGCGAGCAGTGTTGCCTCCGACATCAGGCTGACCTCAAAGTGGCGGAGAAAAATCACACCAACGCCAGCTGCATCACTTCACCTGTGCTTAGAATAGGACTAGACTTGTATAAAAATAACCTTCCTGTGTGCCAGACCCTCTACTCCACCTTCCTCAGTTACCAGGGCCACAGATTTACCTTTGACACACTGCTGTGTGACTGCAAATTACTCCCAAAGGGAGGATGCACACACACACACACACACACACACATACACACACACTCACACACATATACACATGTCATATTTCACAAGGCAAGCGCACAAAAAGGCCTAGTTCTACAGATGACCCTTTGAAAATTGAAAATAAAATCTCATTTAAATAGTAAATTTCAATAGAAAATATTTATTGAAGTGTATATATGCATGTGGTGGATTTCTCCATGTCAGGAGCATATATATTGCTATATGCTGTCAGTGTTCACAGGAAATATGCTGTGATCATATTACATATGTCTGTGGCTTTCCTGGTAGCCAATATATTGTCATGTTGTGAGTAAATTCCACAATATGTAGTACACTGTTCCATACATTGCTGTTATGTGGATCTTTCCATATTGAAAGCCAAAGTACTGTTTCATGTTATCAGCATATTCCAACATATAAAAAAAAAGATTCTGTAATACATTCAGTGTATTACGTTTTGGCCGCAGATCTTGTTATGGATCACAATCAATTGTCATCTGCCAGCATATAATAATACTGTAGCACATTTTCAATACATTACCTTTTTGTATGGGTCTATGTAAATGTGTGTGGTTTGGCCTTATAGAGCTGATATTTTACAGGGGATCCTCAAGTTACGTTGGGGTTCTGTTCCTCCGAACGTGGCATCAGAACTTGTGTATGTGCCGATGGCATATATTTATTAAACACGAACAAGTAGCACACATGGATAACACGAGTGTTTCTCAGGCGTTTGCTGTGGGATGTGACATGTTTCATGGGGAGCAATGCATTGTGGTCTGTGTAGTGTTTGGTGCGAGAAAACAGGTCGGTAATACAGACAGATAAGAGGTGGAAAGAGAGTTGATTTCTGGGAGTTGTAGTTTGTTAGCGGCGAGCGCGCAGATCAAAAAAACACATGGATCACATCCACCGCATTAATGAAGTGAAACAGTTCCTGACCTTTACTGTAGAGTCTGCTTTACACCTGGGAGGCATAATGAAGTTTCCAAACAAGCAACACAAATGAAAGAGAGTGAATGGCACAACGCCGTCTCCCTCATAAACAACGAGTGTATTCATCCACTCGCCAACTAATTTCCAAGCAAACTTTGTTTTTATGTAGCAAACGCTGTGCAAAAAAAAGCAGCCAGCGATCAGCGTACATCAAATGCGGTGTAACACAAGGACCCCCTGTACGATTCATGAGCCAAAACATTATGACCACTCATAGGTTATTAATACTTACTGTTGTCTGTCTCATTACATATTAAAATCTGGGGCATATTGTAGTAAGATAGTTATTATGGTAAGTAAACAGTGGGCATGTTGAAAGTGGGAGAAATAATTAGACATAAAGCGGGGCTTTGACCAGAGGCCAAGGATGCACTGTAAAAAGAAGACAAGCTAGTGGAGGAAGTATGATGCTCTGAGTAATGTTCTTCTGGGAAGCTTTGGATGCATTGACATTAATATCAATTACAGTTTGATACATACCCCTTACCTAAAAATCAGTATAGACCAGCTACACCCCTTCATGGCCTCTTTCTGCAAGAATATGCTTCCTGCTTCCTGCTTCACTGCAAAATTTGCTCTGGAATGGTGGAAGAATGTGATAAAGAATTCATAGTTTTGCCTTGGCCTCCAAATTCCCCAGATTTCAATCCGATTGAGCATCTGTGGGATGTTCTGGAGCAATAAGTCTGATCCGGGGTGGCTCCACCTCCAACTTACAGGACTTAGAGGATCTACTGCTAACGTCTTGATGCCAGCTGCCACAGGGCATGCTCAGAGGTCTTGTAAAGACCATGCCTGGGTGGGCCAGAGCTGTTTTGACAGAACAACACTATATTAGACATGTAAGTACAGAGTTTTGGCTCATTGGTGCATAAATAGGAACCTGGGGTAACTTCTATGCAACCAAAGACCTCTTTCACATTGGCTAATGTCTATGTTCTTAAGTTCACTATTAGACAAATACTGAACAACTATGGTGTGCATAAAAGCGTTGCAAGAAGAAAGTTGCTGTTCTCTAATAAGAATCTACCTCTGGCTAAATATCATGATATCATGTCAGGAGATATGAAAACAAAACATTGCAGTGCAGAACAGTTGATAACATCATGGACCTGGTGAACATTAGAGACCTTGCACTCCTCCACCTTGTTTGAGGATGCCCCACAGATGCTCAATAGGATATAAGTCTAGTAACATGCTTTGCCGTTACAGCACCTTTACTTGCAGCTGTGTTTGGGGTTGTTATGTTGGAATACTATCCTGTGGTCCAGTTTCCAAAGTGAGAGGATCACGCTCTGCTTGGCATTCATGGTTCCCTCAATTAACTGTATTTCCCCAGTGCCAGCAGCACTTATGCAGCCCCAAAACATGACACTCCCACCACCATGCTTGACTGTAGGCAACCTTGCCTTTGTACTTCTCATCTAGTTGCCACCACACGTGCTTAACTGTGTGAGAGCAAAAACACCAAATTTAACACGCCTGCTTCCCATTCACACCTGAGACCCTGTAACACTAACGAGACACATCACACCAGGGAAAGAAAATGACTAATTGGGTACAATTTGGACATTTTCACTTAGAGGTGTATTCACTTTTGTTGCCAGTGTTTTAGACATTAATGGCTGTGTATTGAGTTATTTTGATGGCACAGTAAATTTACACTGATATACAAACTGTACACTGATTACTTCACATTGTAGCAATTGTCATATTTTCAGTGTTGTCACATGAACAGGTATAATCAAATATTGTAAAAAAATATAAAGGGTTTACTCAAAGTTTGTGAAATGCTGTATATACAGATTGTACTGTAATATATTTTCAGGATATTACTTTTCTATGTGAGTGGGTGTAGATACCCCCTCTGAAGCCCCTCCACCTAAGAGTCCTTACTTCACACCCGTCTATCCAGTTCTGGCACCTCCAGAGTGGAGCAGGGAGGGGGAGGTGGGTGTGTATGAAGTATGCATGTGTGTGTGTGTGTGTGTGTGTGTGTGTGTGTGTGTGTGTG
>JBBIGC010047320.1:0-11545 GCA_037576955.1 Lepidarchus adonis | reverse complement strand
ACACACACACACACACACACACACACACACACACACACACACACACACACACACACACACACACACACACACTTTATCATCCTCTCATTGTCAGTGCCTGCAGCGACGGATCCCAACCTGCCCACTGTCGTCTTTTTGTCTCTTTTCCCTCTTCATCCGCCCCTCGCTACGTTCCCAAGGCCACGGCTGATGACTGTGTTAGTGCAATTGCAGTTTATATGCACATTTCACAAGCCTTTACCTCACGAGGAGGCGGATGAGACAGCATTATGCTTAGTTTTTGTTTGGGTGTCATTTCACCATAAAGAAGACATTAGAATATATAGCACAACATCTTGCCGGTTCACACAGAAGCGGGAATATGGACACATGGCCATGTATGGACAAATCTGCTTGCTTTCCTAATGCTGAATGATGCTTCCATTGTTTCTTTATGCCTTAAATAAAGAGCACCAGCCTGCTGACGACGCCCTTGATAGAGCCTGAGATCTTGATCTGAATGGACATTCCTCATTATTGTACAGCTTCACTCGTTTCGCCTTTACACCAGAGTCCAGGTTTATTCCACTGTGCGTCTCTGTTCAAGTAATAGATTAATTCAACAGTAACAGGAGTGAGAAAAAAAAGTAAAGCAGCTACACACAGGCCAAAGTGCATTAAATTAGGTAGGTGGGCGAAGCTGGTTGCCAGATAAAAGGTCTAATCTCTTCTCTCTCTCTCTCTCTCTCTCTCTCTCTCTCTCTCTCTCTCTCTCTCTCTCTCTCTCTCTCTCCCTCTCTCTATTCTCTCTCTCTCTCTCTCTCTCTCTCTCTCTCTCTCTCTCTCTCTCACTCTCTCTCACTCTCTCACCAGTCAGGCAGTGCGCCGTGTGGAGTGAGGGTGAAGGGGTCTTTTCCTGGCCCATGTCCTGACTCTTTGCTGGAATATAAAGGAGGACTCGGGGACAGTCTCCCTGCACAAAGACAAACACAGTTTTATCAACAATCATGAACAACTTCACATAATTTATGCTACAGTCATATCACTGATTCTCCATCCATACATGTACATACAAACAGAATGTGTTGTTTAATTGATTTATAAATACATTTTAATAATTACATTTATTCATTTGGGTGACACATTTTTCTAAAGCAACTTTCAGGTGTAAGAACTAAAGGAACTAAGTGAAGGTATAAGAACTAAGTGAAGGTATAAGAACTAAGTGAAACAAAGTTAACCTTCTCAAGCTTCGCACTTGATGGGTAACTTTATAATGAACATTTGGACATTAAACAGTCTATTGAACATTCATCACATTCACAATAATAGGACAAGAAAGTAATTGATATCAATTGTTCTATTCTAGATTAGAGTCCATGTCTCATAATAATACTACATTATGTTCTTGATGGAAATGAAATGATGGTAAATGTTTGTTGAAATTATCAGAACTACTTTAAATTCCCACCACTAATGGTAAAATGCTACAAGGATTAAAATATGTCTGTTCTGTGTGCCCTCATGAGAGTGCTGTTTCCTTTCTTTCTCTAATTTCTCTTCTACTTCACTCTCTCTTACTGCTGACCACCAATTCAACATGCTCAATCGACCATGAGACGCTCTGATGAAGACAAAACTAGAGCCACCACACTGAAAACAGGAAGCCTATAGAGGCATTTCCTGTCTATCTCGCTAAACAATTTCCTTTGCAACATATTAGCTATTGATGCTAGTAAAGACATTTGAACTGCTTGCCAACACCTCCTACCAACCGAATATATTACATTGTGCTCTACAAAATAAAGCATGCTAAAGATGGACAATATATTTGACTCACTTTCTGTCCAATCAATTTCTGGCTCTGAAAAAGAAAAGAGGAACAACAATGTGGATCAAAATAAGCTGGTTCCAGATCTGAGCTCCAATAAACAAATACATTATCTATCCCATTCCAACTTTCTCCAACCCTTTCTAATGGAACTGTTCTGCTGAGGATCAGCAAGGGATTGTTCCCCCAGTGGCAGATTCTCATCAGTCTGGAACAAAATTACAGCATTTGCAACATTGGTACCCCAGGTGTTAGCCTAGCAATCAACCGGTTGGGCAGGCACCACAGTTAATGGACTTTTACTGAAAAGCTGCAGTTTTTTTCTGCACACCGCCTTTGTGGCCATTAACAAGCACTTAACCCGAGTTAACCAGGAAGTATCAGTAGCTTTTTGTAAAGTTTGAGGTTAAATAAGACCTGTTCACCATTACTTATAGCCCTAGCATCTAGCATTTCTTCTGAAAACAAGAGGAACACCATGAAATTTGCCATTGTAGTAACAGCCTCAACTCTTCAGAAAGCTTTATACTAGATATTGGACCATTGCTGTAAGGATTTGATTGAATATAGTAATAGAACTCACCCCAAAAGAACGTTTTCTCCTTCATGCTAGAAAACAGGTTTCATTGCTCAACACAGCTAAATGCTGGAGGGGTTTAATAACCCTGTGCCCAATGTTGGGCATGGAGCTGACGCTAGGCTGATCCAGTGTCTCAGACTAATGGCCATTACATTGTGTGTGGAAGACGTAAAGTAACGGAGTCTGGATTCTTTTGCTAATGCAGTATAATGCTCAAGTCTTTATGTAAAAATAACTGTTTGTTGAGATCCATTAACAGTAGGTCAGCTTCAATAGTATAGATCTGTGTGGCAGGATTTTGGAGGCCTTTAACATGTACTAATGATAAGAAATTAAGTTCTGGATCAGGTAGGCCAGGTAGACAACGATGGGGGTTGGGAAAGAGAAGCAACAATGCCTAGAATTGAGCTCATTGTGAGTAAAAGCCTATCAGATTCCACTTTCTATGGACTATTAAACACTCATTGGCTTCCTTTTTGAAGCTAAAGAGATGTGGGTTCTCCAGTTACTACCACTGAGAGGTGATCCTTAGAGGCTGCACTTATCAATAGCATGTTGTAATTTTATATTTGTCTCTTTGAAACAAGGTGAACATTGTGCTACAATGAGATATTTTATGATTTGCATTTGATAAAACTGCCATGTTTTTGCCACTGCAGACTCAAACGGGTTACATGAAATTGTATGTAAATGTAATTAATTATGTAATTACATGTCATTACAATGACTTAAACAAATAATATATAGAGAGATATAAGTATGTGAGGAGTTTCTTCAGTACTCCCCACAAAAGCCAACAAAAGCTGGCTAAACTAGGTGTCTTATCAGACAGGGTGTGTATGTGTGGGTGCATGTACCTTCTGGTTTCTTGTGGATCTGTCGAAACATGCTTCTGTACCAGTCCTTGGGTTTGTTCACGCTCTAGCATCAGAATACAGAGGAAAAAAACAAACTGCATGAAATAAAATGTGCTTCAACCAGAAGGTAAAGATGGATAATGAGTTTGGGCCACAGCTACAACATTCATACCAAGTGTTTGGGGAAAACTTCTCAAAGCTAAAGCCTAATATTCAGTGGTCTCTGAGCCTCTGAGTCTCTGAACATTTTCACTTAATGACAGACGAGGCTGGTGGGAGGCAGAGGATAAGCCATAATATCATTGCTTAACATTAAATAATATCATTAACTGCTGGAGACAATATGGGAAAGAGATTTAAACATTTTGTTTTTATTTAATTAATTTAATATTAATTAAAATTATACATTAAAGTTAAAATAGCTTTTCTCCTGGACCTATGAAGCAACATATAACAGCACAGTATGTAAATATCTAAATATGTCTAAAAATTCATTCCTTTTCTGTACAGCGGGTATAGAAAATAATCCCCCCTTTGAAATAGTCCAATTTATTTGCTTTACAGCCCTAAATGAAAACACACAGACTAAAATATATAGGTTTAATTACTCAATGCAACCTATAATATCAAACTGAAAACATATCACAGCTACAGCTTAGGTATGCATCAATGTTTGCTGAAAATATTGTGTATTTGTGTATTTTTAATTACAAAATCACCTAAATCTGTTATTTATCAAGGGGTGCCCAAACCTTTGCATAAGACTGTATAAGCCTGCACTATGCATTTTTTTCTGCTTGGTCTGAAATTGCTCATAAAGGCCTTGAAAATGATCTGATGAGTTGAGTTATGGGTGAGAGCAGAGAAACACACACACATTTGCAGTGTGTGTAGCCCCAGGACGGTACTGAAACCCACAGCTACAGTGTATATGACTTTGTAATTGGCCTATAAACGAGAGTGTGCAGGTTTATTATCAGGTGTACAGCTTATTTCTGGGTAGTAAATGCTGTACATCACAGTACTGTGCCAAAGCCAGATTACTGCACAAACCACACTGTAGAACTCAGAGGCAGAGCTGACAGAGTTGAATGTGTGTGTGTGTGTGTGTGTGTGTGTGTGTGTGTGTATCGAGTGGATGGATGGATGCTACTCAGTGAACTCTTTAAGGACACACTCACGGATCGGGACGCGATTGGCATGCCTGTCTCGTCCACGGGACCAATGCCGGAGTACTTGATGAGCCTCTCCTCTCTGGTGGAGGTGGTGCGGGGCAGAGTGGCAGAACGAGGTCCACCGTTATGTAATCCATCTGGAAGAAATGGTGTATGGGTTCTTATGTGTTTATACTATATACATCTGCATTTTTATACCTCAGTCTTGCCACTTTTACAATTTTCCCTGCGAAGGCTGGAGGTGTCACTGGCCTTCTGCTAAGCACGCTACACTTAATTATATATACATATTAAAATTTAATCATTTAATAGATTACATTTTGATGCAATGAGTTGTATGTGTATCCAGCTCTGGTCCCCGAAGGCCGGTGTCCAGCACACTTTGGTGATTTCATAAATCAAGCCCTCCTGGGTCAACTCACTTCAAAATTGCCAGGTGTTTACCAAACTGTGCTGGACACTGGTCTTCCAAGACTGACTTTGGACAACCCTGGGTTAAAGGAAGCCAAGATATATTAAATATCTTTAATGTAAAATTGCTGCTGTGAGATTATTATTGCTGACAATCACTGGAGCTCAATAGTCACCCAAATAGCCCAAGACTTTTCCATATAAACACATCATCCAAGCCTGTAGAAATGTTGTGTTTCTAGAGTTGAACTTCATCTTCGATAAGCACCTGCATGCAGATTTTCAGAAGCACTGTGACACTCGTGTCCTCAGTTTGATAATGAAATATATACGTTTAAGAAGAAGCTAAAGGACCTTTCTGGTCACAAACCCACACCCCACCCAAACAAACATGACCCCCGCCCGCCCCACATACCCTGCCCTGCTCTACCAACCAACCCCACCAAACCCCCCACAGGACCGTCCCCCGCCCTACACATGAACACATGGCCTTTTAAAAACTAAAACCTAATAGTTCACAAAACTGCAGAATTCTTCCCTAAAGTCTATTTGGTTTTACAAGCAAATTAGCAGGAGCATTATTAACATTATCTGAGTGAAGTACCATGTGATTGGCTGGGGCCGTAGTAGGATCCAAAACTGGGAGAGGGAGTTTCTCCTCCATTGACTTCTGGAACCTGAGGTAGAAGCAGGACAGTGAAAAAAAACAACAAATGATCATCCTTAAAATAACAGTATGAAAGGAAAGAAAGGAAAGGAAAGGAAAGGAAAGGGAAGGAAAAGAAAGAAAGAAAGAAAGAAAGAAAGAAAGAAAGAAAGAAAGAAAGAAAGAAAAGAAAAGAAAAGATAAGAAAAGATAAGAAAAGAAAAGAAAAGAAAAGAAAAGAAAAGAAAGAAAGAAAGAAAGAAAGAAAAGAAAAGAAAGAAAGAAAGAAAGAAAGAAAGAAAGAAAGAAAGAAAGAAAGAAAGAAAGAAAGAAAGAAAGAAAGAAAATGGATGGACGGATGGATAACTGGGCATGCAGCAAAATCTAGAGTATGCAGACAAAAAAGTGTGCTTCTAAATATAACCACAAGGGGGCACAACACCACAACTTATTGCTCTTGTGCGTATTCCACTGCTAGTGCTGTGAGAGGCCTTTAAAAGTGGTTCTCCAGGAGAACAGACAACAGTAATTCAGCACAGTGCATCTCTTTCAGATTGAAGTAAAATGATTATCTTAAATGCCTCAAATAAGCATCTATAGTCAGATAACTTGGTAAAAAATTATCTTGGTGTTTCCAGAGATGGAATAGTGAATACTGTTGGGCTGGGGGACCATCCCAGAATAAATCGGCTCTGTAATTTCTGGTAACCAAATATTTTTCAAAATATCTCCTACAATGTTTGAAGAAAACCAGCCTGGAAGGTCTCATAGATCTCTTGGGTCAGTTTGTGGAGCCCAGAGCTTAAACTAACCATAAAAATTCCTTTGCCAAAATGTTTCAGATCCTTACGCTCCACCCATGTTTCTTGCATCCAGCACATCTACATGAAGAACTGACTGTTCACTTACTGCCTTATATATCTCACCACCTGACAAACAACTAAACAAATAATGTTACTTACTTCACCTGTGAGTGAACAGTTTTGGCTGATTGGTGTATAAATGACAGAAATGATCAATATGGAAGAAGAACAGTGATGTATGTCCAGTGTGAGTGTGTGGGGGTCTTGCCTTGTGTTGAGAAGGTGCGGTTTTGTAATAAGGGCTCTGGGGGGGTGTTGGTAGTCCTGAGGAGATCACCACTACCTCCTGGGTCATGTCTGGAGACAAAACGTTTCCTGGTCGACCTTCGTCCGAGAAAACAATCCGGGAACCATTCAGATGGTCACACACCACCGTCCTCTGTGGGAAAGAGAACAGTTCACGCCTATTAGGGTTGACTTCCCAAGCGCACACGAGCTACAATGTCCATTTATTAGTCAATACGAGAATGAAGATCTTGCAATTGAAATGGATAATGAGAACGTATATAACACCAGTGCAACTTAATCAATGGTCCCCTGACACCGACTGCTGCACAAAGTGTGTAGAGGAAAGAGGAACTTTGTATCACTGTGTTTGGAGCTGTTCCAAAATAAAACAATATTGGGGACGGATTGGTCGAACCATATCTGGGATTGTTGAAGTGGAGGTCCCTTGCAAGCCGGAGGTATGTACTCTGGGTATATATCCTGAAGATTTACTCGTGAACTCAAGACAGGCAATTTTAATAGATTTTGGACTTTTACAAGCTAGAAGGATGTTAGCTCTGTTTTGGCGAAAAATGTGCCTTCAGTGCAGATATGGATTCATGAAATGGCATTGAGAAATTGACCTATATAATAAAAGAGAAAATTAAAATATTTGACACATTCTGGAAACCACTAGTTACGTTCCTTGACGCACAAGGTGCTCGACTGACTCTTAATTAGGTACCTGTACTTCTTTCTATTTTATTTTCTTTTTGAATTATGGTTACTTTTATAATTGTCATTACCATTATTTATTTATTCATTTGTTTATTTTTATTTATTTATTTTTATTTATTTATTCTAATTTATTTGTCCTATTTTTTCTATTTTTTTATGTTTGTGTATTCTGCTTTTCATTGATATTACTGATGTTCATTGGTGATCTTCTGATCTACTGTTTGTCCATTTTACAAGCTCAGATGAGCTACATCTGGTTCATTGCATTATTAATTACAGCAGAACTGGACAGACAGGCATCAAACATGCAGCCATCTGCTTAGAAGAATCGTTCTCAATGGAGATGTTTATGCTCTTCTATTGACTTGGCTCAATGAGAGCTTTCTCTCCAGACCTCACTCTCCAGTGGCGCCCATATTCACAAACGGAGGACTGCACGACACATTTCTAATGGTCATCATCGTCCAGGCCTTTGGAATAGTGCTACCACAGCAGGCTTCAGTATGCAAAATGTTCTTATGCTATGAGCATCCTGACCAACCAATGAGAGAGCGAGAAAGAGAGAGAGCGCTTAAGTATTGATCATAAAAACCTAAAATCCTAATATCACACAAGAAGTTTAACCAATACCGGCCTGAGTGTGTGGAACAGAAGGGAAATGAACATCCTGCTTCTGGTGTAGGACCTGCTGGCACAGAACAGAGGTTTTCCTCTTCTCTCCTCTAATTGACCCTCATTACGAAGGTGTAAGAGAAAGAGGAAGTCATTCTAATCTCTTTAAAGCCACTCCATTGGAAGGAGCCTCCTCCTCCTTTGTGCCATCTATCTTCCAGAGCCAGGAGAAAGGCCCCATTGTTGCCGTGCTCTTTATGGGGCCAGAATAGCCGAGGCTCATTACTGTCCTTTTAGAAGCCTGTCTCATCCAGGCCCTCCTTGATGTTTGGCCTATGGCCAAGAAGGTCAAGAAGAGGCCAATGTCAGTTGTCAGAAACCAGAAAGTGTACTGGGGGTCCCTTTATGGACGAGGCCTACACTCTGGGAAGTGCTTCCAATCAGTGCCATGGAAAGTCCAGGCAATATTTTACAAGTGAAATTGTATTTGTTTCAGCCAAATTGACAAAATAGTTGTTTTTTTTCTACTCATCCGTACACGTGAGAAGATTCTTGAGTTTTGAAAAGTGAATTTGCATGGCAACCAGAAGCAAACATGCTCTGATGCTTCATTATTTAAAGCTCATTATACTTTGCCATCTAAGGGTGGGATGGTGGTGCAGTGGTGCACTGTGGCTTCACAGCAAGAAGGTCCTGGGTTTGATCCCACAGGTGTCTTTGTCCAAGGTGCCCTTAGTCGGCTGGGATCAACTCCAGCTTCCCCACAACTCCAAATAGATGTGGTTTGGGTAATGAATGAGTGGCCTTATTGATTTTAGCATCTTCTGTGACTTCCTTATGCACCAATAACTACACAACAGCCTAGATGAATTTTAGCCCATTCCTCCACAAGGAACTCTGAGATGTTGGTGGGTGTCCTCCACACTTCAGGTCCTTCCATGTTTGAAGGGGTTTGCTTAACCGGGTTCTCTTTATCTACGTGGACTGTAATAATAATAATAATAATAATATCTCTAGACAGGAGTGTTGGCCAAATGCAGAAATGTGCATCTTTGCTGATGTTCTACTGTTGGTAATGGAAATGTGGTAACTGCACCACAATGGGAGATAATTTTCACCAGTAATCTTCCAGTTAAGCCCTGGTTATTTCACAAAGCAACACCAGCTCCATTTTTCTAGTGTGACAGTGACTCAAGGCCGGTCTTTAGCACTCTCGTTTTCTCTGTGGCTTCTCTTGTGGCCACTCTCTCTTTCTCTGTCTCTCTGACCTGATTTGTACACTCCTTTCTTTCTCCGTTTGAACTCCGGAGGTCATGGGAAGATTCCCGCGTTCTCACAGATGGGAAATTGTATCTTGCTAAATCACGAACATGCTTTTGTGAGTCAAGGGACCAGGAACTAAGGCTTTTTCACGTAGAGCCAAATTTAATCCATAAATTAGTCTCTCTGTCTCTTCACAGTTTAGATTACAGTTTGGGAGCTTTTTATTATGCATCTTTCAGGTGCTGCAGTGTAGAATCGAGGCACTGGTAAGTTTTAAAGGCATCAAAGTACTAAAGAGGCTCAAGCTTAATGGAGCTTAGCAGTTTGGGGCCAAAAAAGGCTTGGAGCAGGTCTGTGTTTCCTTAGACGTTAACTATGCTTTGAAGTGTGAGAAGTGTTCTGCACCTCTAATAAGAATTCTCAATGCCCGTTAAACACACTCCACAAGAACATCATCTAATGAGCAAATCTGTGAAAGTATTCCAGCTTGCCAGGTTAGTTTAGAAACCAGGATATAGACAGGTTTAACATCTGCTATGTGAGGTATTACATTTTCTCTCTTTCAGTCTAGAGAAAAACACTTATCTCTGTTTTTTATTTCTAGATTTCTATTGTCTTACATCAACGTAACAGCTGTGAAAGGAAACTGATGAACAGACTAATAGAAATGCTCCAAAATCACTTATTCTGAATCATCACATGGGATAAATGAGATGCAAGGATGACAATTGAACTATTAATTGAATTAATTAATTAAACAATTAACAAAACGACAATGACCGTCGTAAAAACACACTGATGTGTTTAAACAGGATCACGAGAGCCTCTGTCCTGATTAAAGGTTAGGGTTAGGGTTAGGGCTAGGGCTAGGGTTAGGGTTCCACTAGATTCATATGAAGGGTGAGGTTCTACCTGAGGCTGCATGTCATCTGTGGTGGCTCCAGTCCGTTTCTTCTATGAATAGTTTAGATTACTGTCTGCAAAAAGCACAAAAACAGTCGTTTTAAATAAACTTCCCACATGTAAATGACTATACACCTGACATGCTTAGAAGAATATGGTTTTAAGAGAATATGGATAATGCTGACTGTTACATTACCCCTGCGAAATACAGGAGGGCTTCCAGCAAAGTTCCTAAAGATACAGTACACTAGAACAACTCTATAGTCTGTGAATAAGTAATAATAGTGAATAAGACCATTTGTAGTTGAAATACCCCAAAAGTCTTTAATCAAGTGTCATTTTCCTGCAATAATGAGGCACATTCTGCCAGTATTGGTGTCAGCAGATAAACAGTGAAAATATAAGCCATGTGGAACTACTTTAAAATAAACTACTTTTATCTTAAATATCTTATATCTGTCCCAATAGGAAAACAATGAAACAACAGAAGCAAAAAGTGAAGAGAAGTTATGGCCTTGGATGACAAACCATTGTGCATTGTTGAGAACGTTGGATTACATGGCACATGCTGTAATCCTATAAGTATCTTTAACGTGTTTTCAGTTTATTCTTTTCAATTGTTTTTAGTCTGTTGGTCATTGTTAACACACCCCAGCACCACAAAGAAATGTGCATTAAGCCCATTGACACTTGTAGCAGTCGGCAGATCAACGTACATCAGTGGTAACTGGGTTAGAACTTGAACCTGCAACCCTCTGGTCACCAGGGCCTAACCATTGTGCACATTTCACTGCAGACGTTTGGAGAGTACTGCATTTATACAGCCCAGCTTAACTCAGTCAGAGACTTGCGGTTATTGAGGGAGAATGATGAAGAGTACCAACTGCTCAAAGAAACTGCATCATTCTGGCTGTTGGGACGACTGGTGCAAAATCAACAAATCTTTTTCAAAATTTATGGGGACTAAAGATGAGGAACAGGTCCCAAGCATAAATGAGGCATTTATGGACAAGACAGTATGACGATATTTATCATTATTTAGATTTTCTGAGAATTATGTGACTTGTCGGTACTTAAAACCTGTTTGATTTCATTTCATTTTCACTTAAGTGAACTTATTGTACTGTGGTCGGAGAAACCAGAATAAAAATAAATTGCACTTTTTTGTTTAAATATGGCTGGCACTTTTTCCATTTGTTCCATCTTAAAAGATTATAAAAAAATACATATAGTGGCTTATCATATAAATTCATAAAGTATCGTGATATGATATTTTTGCCATATCGCCCATCCCTACTGTAATACTGTAACAGTTGCCACATTCTGGAGATTTAGAAGTGTCCGAGGTTCAACAAGTCATTTACTGTAAGGCCGAACTCATAACTCACGATTACTACATGAGGTTATAATAATAATAATAATAATTTGAATTTATATAGCGCCTTTCACAAACTCAAGGTCGCTTTACATTGCAAAAATA
>JBBIGC010047273.1:0-11548 GCA_037576955.1 Lepidarchus adonis | reverse complement strand
TCTGGGTGCGTGAGCGATCTCATGATTGCTCTTCCATTGCAGCAGAAATATCCTCGAAAACAGATTTGTTTCGGTAGAAGCCTTTAATTTTATCTTAAACTGACTCTTCTCCCCACAGGCTAAGAAGGCGTAACTTCAGCCGCCGAACCACTGCACAGCACTTTCCTCCTCCATGTTTAGTGTGTTTGCTTCCACACGACGTCATCAAACTGAGATGAAGTACTAAATTGTCGCAGTTAATGGCGTACAGAACGCAACGCTAAGGAAAATCTGAACTGCCTGTTTACAGTACAGTCGCATTGGCACATAACCGATTTATTTCCACATATGAATGAGGCCTGAATCCGATCTCAACATATCCGAATGCATGCGTTTTTCCCCGTTTACACTGTCATGGGACAGATCTGTGTCACATATGAGCAAAAAATCGGAATTGGGTCACATTTAACTGACAGTGTAAATGAGGCCTTTGATGACAGAACTTGAGGTGAAAGGAAACTCGAGACAAAAAGAAAAATCATCCCACATTCTCAAACAAATGGCGAATTTTGTATACATGCACTAAAATGATTGTAAACTCTATCCCTGACGCCTATGTGAACCCTTTCACTGTAAGAGCACAGCGATGCTAGATGATGGTGTTCCAACTCCTGGCCTGTAGCGGGAAGAACTGAGGAATGTGGAAATGAGTCTAATAGGCTCTACCCCTACTTTCAGCTACTGTGACCAGAGTCAAACCCATGAACCCATACAAACATCACATAGATATTTGCAAGAAAATGATATTCTTGGAGATTGATTTGAACTCTGCTTACAAGTTGATGATTAATCAAAGAAATGGCCAAGGTATGAGCCCTTGGTGGCACAGTGAGATATAAATCATTATAAATTGCCCTATACAAAGTAGCTGACGCAGCCTTTTCCTCAGTTAAAGGCTTGTCTATTCGACGGAAACCCCTGTTAATCTTAGACACAATATGCACAACATGCACTGGTTGGGAGTAGAATTTTAAACCAATAAGCAAACCAAGCCTTTGATGTTACTTAGTTCTACTGATTGATAATAGCACTAATATTATTTAGCATAATACTAGCACAAGCAGAATTATATTTTCATTCTGTTGCTCAAAAATTATATCATAGCACCGTAACCACCACACAGGTACTAAAAATTTTATTTTTTATATAATTTTCTAGAGCCCACCAGAAAAAGAAAAAGTTTTAGGCAGTACTAAGCAGCTGAATCCTTCACCAAGAGGCTTCTGTTCCCAACCTCTACTCAGAAGCCATTATTTTAATTACATTACTCAGTAAAACACATGATTGTAAGTCAGAAACTTGCTGAGATACAATTCACTAAACTAACACCATCATAAAGGGATTGTGGAACCTCAAGACAAATGGGGGAGAGGGGGTCAACTCATTGAGTAGATAGCCTACTCATTTCTAAGTGTTAATAAGTAGTGGGCAGAGCTTTAATAAACTGAGACATGCAGACACCAAAAGAAATATTTTCAAGCAGTAAAATGATGAAAAGCACAGAAATGTGTTTGGGTGCTAAAGTGTGATGTTCTGCTGATTAAGACCATTCTAAATTAGCTGCTCTACCCAAGTAATGTAAAGTTAATAACCCATAAAGGATTCTGTGGAAACAATGGACTGAACTAGTATTCATCCCATGTTAAGTCAGGTTTAGATCCAAAGTGTCTTTGCTATAAGCTTATATACACATTTGTCAGAACTAAATGTGGACAGCCTAACAACCAATCAAAGAAAATCCTCTCAGAAACAAACATATGCTGACATTCAACTTGAGAAATTACTCTTAAAGGCTTGAATTTCAAGCAGTGCTCTTAATATACAGTATAAAATTGATAAAGATGGCATTTAAGGAAATAAAATACAAAAAGGCTACGTCATTAGTTACATTAATCATTAAACTCAACCAATATTACAACAGAGCTTATGCTATCAAAATGAAGATTTTGTTTTCCATAATATGCCTTGCCTTTAAAATTCTACCACCAAACCAATTGGAAAAGGATAAACTTGCTAAATTTATACTGTATATTATATACAACTAAACCAAAAGTTTACATACACTGTATTAAAAGATATAAAAAAAAATTCCCTCACTGTCTGATATTAAATCAGACAAAACCATTTCTGATTTAGGTTGTTTGGGTTTCTAAAATTATTTCTATTTGCTAAATATCAGAATAATGTGTGAGAGAATTTTTTTTTGATATTTTTTATTATTTAAAAAATGGTTCATCCTTGGGTACAATTTCCAGATGCCTGAAAGTGCCATGTTTATCTGTTCAAACCATTATAAGCAAGAAAAAACATCATCATACCGCTCAGGTAGGATATGTGTTCTGTGTTCCAGAGAAGAACGTGTTTTGGTGTGGAATGTGCATATCAACCCCAGAACAAAAGCAAAAGACATTATAAAAATGCTGCTGAAACTGGTAAGAGTGTATCATTATCCACGGTGAAACAAGTCATGTACCGACATGCGCTGAAAGGCGACTCGGCAAGAAAAAAAAAGTCTCTAAAAGTGACAAAAAAAAGCCAGATTAAACTTTGCAAATATTCAAACTGTTTGCCCATAATGGACATAGTCACATTTTGGGAAAAAAAGGGGGAAGCCTTCAAGCCTGGAAACACCATCTCTACTGTGAAGTACGGGAATGGCAGCGTCATGTTGTGGGGGTGTTTTACAGCTGGAGGGACTGTTGCACTTCACAAAACAGATGGTATCATCAAGAAACTATTGAAGCCGCATCTCGAAGCATTAGCTAGGAAGTTAAAGCTTGGGCGCAAATGGGTCTTCCAAATGGACGATGACCCTAAGCAAACCGCAAAATTGGTTACAAAGTGGCTTAAGGACAAAGTCATTGTTTTGGAGTGGCCATCACAAAGCCCTTATCTCAATCCCATAGAAATGTTGTGGGCAGATGTGTGAGAGCAAAGCAAAGTTCTGTCGGGAGGAATAGGCCACTGTGTATTGCCCTCTTTAACATTAATGACAGCCTGATGTCTTTTGTGGTAGTTGTGGCTCCATCTTCTCAGACAGGAAAGCTGCCCATTTTTGCTGGTAAAAACCATCCAGTTCCTGTAAATTCTTGGGAAGTCTTGCATGAACTGCACGTTTGAGGTCTGCCTTCAGTAGCTCAATGATATTGAGGTCAGAAGACTTACATGACCACTTCAGAACCTTCACTTTATTTTACTGTAGCCAATGACGGATCGACTTGGCCTTGTGTTTGGGATCATTGCCACATATTGAAATGTCCAAGTATGTCCCAAGCGCAGCTTCAGGCTGATAAGTGCCAATTTTTCTGCAGTATCTTTTGATAACCTACCACATTCATCTGACCAAATTTCCTGTGCCTTTGCAGCTCACACATCCCCAAAACATCAGCAATCCACCACCGTTTTTGACAGTAGGTATGGTGTACCTTTCATCATAGGCCTTGTTGACACCTCACCAAATGTAGCTTTTATGGTTGTGACCAAAAAGCTCCATTTTAGTCCAAATAACTTTGCGCCAGAAGGTTTGAGGCTCGTCTCTGTGCGGTTTGGCATATTGTAAGGGGGATACTTTGTGTAGTAATGGCTTTCTTCTGGCAACACGACCATGTAGCCCATCTTTCTTTAAGTGCCTCCTTATTGTTCATTTTGAAACAGCCACACCATATTTTTTCAGAGAGTATTTCACCTGAAGCAATTTGTGGGTTTTTTTTTCTTTTCCTGGCAGTTGTGACTAAAATTTTAGTTTGTCGACTTGACCGTGGTTTGGTTTCAACATAACCCCTAATTTTCCACTTCTTAATTAGAGTTTAAACACTGCTGATTGGCCTTCTCAATTCTCAATTCAATGACATTTTCTTATATCCCTTTCCTGTTTTATAGAGTTCAACTAGATTTACATTTGTTCATTTGGTTTACGCTTTAGTCCAAAGCATCTTCAAGGTACTGGAACAATCAAGCATAAATTCAGACATGACACTAATGTGAAAATTACAAGGACAATACAATCTTCTTAGTCATAAAATACAGTGCTACAACAGTGCAGATGATAAGTGCTACAGCAATGCTTTCTGAAAGAGAAACACATTCTACGCTATCAAGTGCTTATGAGTAAGTCTAAACAGATGGTAAGTGCGACAGCATAAACAACATTTATGCGGTCTATTAATATCTAGTAGTGATCCAGGACCACCTTCTTTGCCATAACTGCCTTCTCCTGCAGATCCTTGGACAATTATTTTGCTTTCCCCATGACTTAGAATCCAAAAAATGTCAGTGCAGCACTGGATGAAAGATGGAAGGGTCTGTGAGGAGTCCAGAAACTCATCGACCTTTTATACACACCCACTAATTACAAGCAAACAGACCAGACTTTTAATTAAGAAATAATGGCAGTCGTAGATATGATTTTAATAAAAATGATGCAGAATCTTTTTGCCAATGAGAGGCTGTCTTATTTGTCTTTATTTCTTCTCACCTGTACAGATCAGTGGACAGATGTCAAAACAATTAGAGACACTGACATTCCATTAACAATCTGTCACCAGTGATCCTGGCTCCAGTGCAGGAGCTCATGGTATATAACATGCTTTGATGAATTTGGAGAAGAATGCTGCAGTCTGATAAATACTGTGTACATACAAAGGTAAGCTTTAGGTAAGTTTAAAATTCACTGAACTGTTCTATCAAACCAGGGCAAAGAGAATGGGGAGAATGTCAGGGGCTGACATTGTATTTTTGTGCAAAAAAGACAATAGGTTCTCGGGCAGTAAAAAGCATCCTTCAAATTTCCAGTCTAAGCTACCGCAGTCAGTCATTAGCACAAAGTAATGCAAACCCTCAGAGTCATTCATCAATCCAGTTTCGATCTCTCTCAGCTTTGGCCAGAAAAGCTTTTCCTCTGGGTTTTTCATATAGGGCTGGTCAGTGTGTCCTTTAAATCCCACAACACTTAAGTGTTAAGTGATATGCATTAGGGCTGAACACTGTTTTAGGTTTTTACAATAAACCCTGCAATGTGTAAAATAAAAACAGACCATTAATACACAACAGAGCCAATATTAACTTTAGAAATTGAAAGCATAATGCTATAATTATGGGTAAGATACAGGGCACAGCCCTTTCCCTGTGGAACTTGACACCTGCTGCCCCTTCTCAACTTGAGTATAACACTGGACCACAGACAAAGGTCGGAAATCATGCACCGTGAAGACCTACAGCAGTTAGAAGTACAGCTGGACATATGAACAAGTTAGTGTGCCATTTCATTTGACCAAATTAGGAATATATCAGCTGATATCAATTAGTACTGATAGGGGGCAGGGTTCCTCTCTCAATACTGACAGATTTCAGGTGATCTCGTGGATTTCTATGCCATTTTGCACCTTATCTTCATGTACAATACTTTTTCCCTGTGTCTTTTCACTTTATTACACATAATTCAGTTTTTGGACTTAAATGTTTAGAAGTCTTTGCATGAATTAAATATTTGAGTAGATATTGACATGTGGTGCAAATTGTGTGTCAATAGCCTTAGAAATACCCTTACTGATAAAAATGCTGATGTGTCAAATACTTATTCTCCCCACTGTAGATTGTATGACAAGTCTTAATTAAAATTATGGCTTTCAGATTCATGATCCAGCCTCAGTCCAATCCTTATGAAGCTCCCCCAAATTCTTGAATGGATTTTGCTTGACAATACTCTCAAGGCTGTGGTTGTCCAAGTTGCTGGGCCAACCAGCTTCTTTAGCAATGACCTTTTGTGGCTTGTCCTTCTTGTGGACAAGGATGTCAATGACTGTCTTATGGACATATGTCAAGGCAAAAGTCTTCCCCATGATTGTGTAGCCTTCTGGCCCAGACTGAGACTCAGGCTCAGGCTCAAGAAACCTTTGCAGGTGTTTTGAGTTAATTAGCTGATTAGGGTGCGACACCATGACTTTCCAATATTGAATGTTTTCACAATATGCTAACTTTCTGAGACAGTGAATTTTGGGTTTTATGATCTGAAAGCAATAATCATGGCTTGACCTATTTCACTCTGTGTGTAATGAATCTATATAACATATGGATTTCACTTTCTGAAAGGAATGTCAAGAAATATTTAGCTTTTCCACAATTTTTTGATCTTCTTTTGGCAGAAGATGAAGCACATCAGATTTAGATTTAGAACATTTAGTACTTTTCCTCAAAGCTGCACTGGAGAGGGGGTTTTCAGGTAACAACATCTGAAATCAAGGCTCTAGTCAGAGTCATTTCAGGTACCAATGAAGGCTTAGACACAATTCAGGCTATTTTTAAACCTTTTTTAAGTGGGGTGGATTTGGTCCACTTCTGCCTAGTTGGCATGGTAGTATTAAAAGCTTAATAACTTCAGAGCACAATGTCTTAGAAACATTCAAATAGCAAATTGATCAAAACACGTTTAAATTTGAAATTTCAAGCTTTTCTCTGGGTTTTATTTAAGTTTTATAGAAGAAAAAAAATCCCTTATAAAAATGGTCATTTACTTTTGAACAATTCCAAGAACGGTTTCAGTTTTTAATATGTTCATTACAGACCTGCTTTCAATGTGCGTTTAAAATTTCAGACGGAAAGCAGTAGATTTTGCAGTCTAGCGTACAGACAGATTTTAGCAACTGAACAAACTGTCGTTTGGATTAAAAATCTAGGTTTTGCGTGCATAAGCTGTTAAAAAATGCTGCGTTAATTAATCAAGGTATGTTTTGCATTTTTTTCCATTTCAGTGAGCAGGGGTTTTGAAAGTTTTATTGATGTTTTATGTGGATAGTAAGTGTTCAGTAATGGATTTGTGTTGAACTTGATTTTTTCCGTGCTGTTTTCTGTCCCGTTCACGGTGCAGTTTCCTTTTAAACAAGATTTTAATGCTGTTAGTTTGTGCTTTCAATGGCATCATTAATTCACACATTTATTGACTATAAAACAAAAAAAAAGGACCAAACATGATCAAATTCGAGTCACATGCACTGAGGGTTAATTGATCAAGAAGATTGAGCTTTGCTATCTGTAATATTTTTACTGAGCAAAACTCCATATCCAACATGCTATTTTTTTCATTTTTTTTTTTACAAAAAACGTGAGTACTGTGGCACCTGTCCCGGGCCCCGGGCTCCCCTGCATCATCAGGGGAGAAGAAGTGTCTTCTGCACCCTAAACAGCAACAAAGGCAGCGTGTGGTGGTCGCAGGGCAGGCAGGACCCAGGACAGTGACAGCTGATCGAGCGAAAGCCGTGTCTGGCACAGAGAGGAGAGAGAGAGGCAAAAAGCCACTAGGAAGGCCTGCGCTGATGCCGCATGACTGACAGCAAATCCTCCCCTCATCTTCACAGCGAGGCAGCCAACACAAAAGGCGCCTTGAGAAGTAGGCAGGAAAAAAAAAAGAGAGCGGACGGGGACAGCGATGGGTAGGTGAACCTGGTAGAAAGGAGGCGGCATCACCGCGGTCACTCCTGCTGAGGAGCCCGGAAAGGAAGACCATTCTCAGATCTCGGCTGTTGTGTCAGTGCACAGGCCCGGATCCAGCTTGCTGCCGTAATGGGGCCCAAATCCCTAATTATTTCTCTTCCCTCCGATATGCTCCCGCGTACTATGGCACCTGGACCAAAGTGGATGTCCCGGCCCCACATGTAAAGCGGTCGAGACAGACCCCCTCAAGGCGTGTCCCAACCTGAGAGTTTTCCCTGATTTATCACTGCAATAAATGGGTCCACAAAAGTCCTCTGGTGCCACTTGTGTGTGTGCCAGTTACAGTACCTACTTGGCTTTAACTTAATTTCTGCCCACTTTTGGCTGATATATAAAAAAGGAATTTTAACACCTAAAATCTCTAGGATGTCCTCGTTTTAAGATCTTAGGCCATCTTGTTTTTCTTGCTCTCTCATTTCCCGCTATTCATCTTGGAGCTTGACAGAGAGAAGTATCTTGCTAGCTCATCAGAAAAGCCACCTATCTGTGACAAGGCAGCTCATGCTGTGAGAGATTTATGTCCTGGCTCAGAAGAGCCGACAAGAAGAGAGGAGTAAAATTGCATCTGGGTCCAAGCTGTTGAGCTCCATCTGCTGCTTCAATACTACACAACTCTACTATAATCTTCTTCCATTCATAACATGTTGTTCGTTTTCCTCTAAAGTAACTATTAAGGGTGGGTGACTGTTTTTTGGATGCTTTGCAGCTCTGTGTCAATCAAGGAGACAAACAGGTGCAATCACTTTTCCTAGGCCCAATGCTCTGGGTACAGCTGAATGTGCAGGTTTCTAGAACATACAGTAAATACAGACTTCAAGCTAAGAAAAATTATCACCATTACTGAATTTAAAATATAAATTCAAATAATCGATAATACTGGGTAAATTTTGGAAGCAGATTAACTATATAATTCCCAACTGTAACCAGTTTTCAGTTGCCAAGCTAGTTGAATCAACCACCATAGTTTTGCCATTACAAAAAAAAAGAGACAATATTTTTGACCATAATTTGAACACAGAAGCTGTCCTTTATATTGAGTGAAACTTGACTGAATGAACCAATAGAACTGTGCTAAAGTGACCTAAAAAATGTTTCATATTCTTCTGTAAATTACAATAAGATCATTCTTTTGTACAATATAAATAATTGCAATTAACAAATAGTATACTTTATGTGACTAGTAAAGCAGTAGCAAAGCTGAATTGTTTCTATTGATAATGTGAAAGGCTAAAATTACTTTAGTTTATATTTATTTGTCACAGCCCAACCCAATTTAACCAAAAATTCTGTTTGTTGTGACAAATTGACTGTAAAATCTAATGTAAAATCTCCTACAGTTCTCAAACAGCTGCCATCAGACATTATATAATACTTGACAGGACTACTCAGAGTTTCTCAAAACAATATGTATTTATTCTAATATAAAACAAACAATTTCAAAGAAATACTGGTGTAGTAGCTGTAGCATTCCCATTAACCAAAAACATTATGCGTCTGAGAGGACTGTAGGACTATACTCTCTCAAGCACGGTGTCCCCTACATCTCTTCGATTGGGAGCAAAAACCCAGCCGGACTGCTGCCCTTGTGTCTAAACTCTATGCCATGATACTGAGCAATAGCATTGATGTCAGCACTCTGGAATTAGTGCTATGCAAACAGAAACACAACCCTTGAGAAAGTGCTGGTCAGCAACTTTTAAAAAGCTAAAAAGATTATTATTGTATACTGAAAATGAACAGATACCAGGGAAGCCCAACAAAGAGAATGAGTGTGTGTTCCCAATCAGGGTTTTTGCCCCAGAGTCTGATCCGAGTCAGTTATTATTGAGCATATGCCGATACAGAGTCCCAATCCGATCAGTCCCTTCAGAAGCTACAGTATATTCAAAACTCTGCTGCCAGAGCGCTTACTTGCTCAAAGCACACTGCTCATATCACTCCCATTCTCTCACAGTTACAAAGCACACATCAAGTTCAAAGTTCTACTACTCCCCTTTAAAACCCTCCACAGTCTTGCTCCTCTCTACTTTACCAAACTACTGACTCCTTACACTCCCTCATGTTCTCTGAGATTTGGTAGTAATCATCTTCTGGTTCCACACACCAGACTTTTCACTCTAGGAAGCAGGTCATCCAATCCGATCAGAAGAATTACCTCCTAAACCTCCTTTTTGATCATAAGCTTATTAAATGTAGCTTTTCACTTTCCATTCTTTCTTATTTTCAGGAGAAAAAAATAGTTTCTTACCGTAATATCAAGTCTGTCACTACTGACAGGTTTGCGTTCTCTTTTAGCTTTCATCTCTGGCTGACATACACAATCTCTCCTCTCCTGACAGCATGGTCTCTCTTAATAATGACAAGTTTAGTGATTTGCTTGACAACCAACGCTCTATGAAATATCGGCATGTCCCTGTGTCCCGCTCCTGCCCTTGGTTTACCCCTGAGCTTAGAGCCATAAACGCCACTAACAGACGCCTTGAGAGACTGTATAAGAAAAGTGGTCTTGAAGTTCACTTACAGTTCTACACTGAACAGATTCAGAAATATAGTGATGCACTAAATGCTGTTCGCTCTGGCTCCTAAGCATCCATCATAACTGGTGCTAAATCCAGACCTAGAACTCTCTACAGGACAGTTTACTAACTTCTCCAACCCCCTTCACAATCCTGCCCACAGAGCGGGGTCAAGCTTTTCTACATTTCTTCAATAACAAGTTAAACAGATTTATCTTGGCTTTACATCAAACTCATGTAGTTCCTCCTGTTGATTCTCCTCCTTTGGTTTCAAAACTGAGTTGCTTTGCGCTAGTTGGTTGTAGCACCATTTCTCAAAATAACGCTTCCACCTGTCAGCTTGACCCAGCTACTACAACTTTACTTATAGCATGTGTTACCAGAGTAAATATTCCTATTGCTTAAGTAATCAACACTCGTCTTTCCCTGGGCTATGTATCTACTGCCTTTAAAACTGTTGCAGTTACCCCCCATCTTTAAAAAACTTCACCTGGATCCCACTTCTCTTATTAGCTATAGCCCCATCTCCAATCTTCCTTTTCTCTCCAAAGTCATAGAAAGAGTAGTTGCAAGTTAACCCCAGACCTTTCGAACTAATAACACACATTTTGTTCCTTTTCAGTCAGGTATTTGTACTTGGTACAGTACTGAAACGGCTCTTTTGCGTGTAAGTAATGATCTCCTCCGATCAGCTGACCTTGGACTACTGTATATTCTCCTCCTCCTTTATTTAAGTGCTGCATTTGAAACAGTAAATCACAACATACTTATCTCCTGTCTTTCAACTATTGGTATCGCAGAGTCTGCTCTTCAGAGGTTTAAGTCATATCTCACTAATAGACAACAGTTTATTAAAATGGGCCCATGTAAATCTTCCACCTCTCTGATTAGGTCAGGGGTCCCCCAGGATTCGGTCCTAAGACCCTTTCTTTTCTACTTGTCTACATCCTGCCCCTTGGCCAAAACTATCAGTGTTACGCAGATGATATTCAGCTATACGTTTCCACACACTCAGCCCTAGACTCTCCACCTCATTCTCTGATTGATTGCATCACTGACCTAAAGCACTGGTTGCTTGAAAACTTCTTACAGCTAAACACAGATAAAACAGTAATACTACTTTTTGGACCCAAGTCCATACTCTCTCACTCCTCCAGTTTCTCAATCAGTATTGATGGTGTATTAAATTTTGTGTCTCCCTTTAAGCCCCTCTCTAAAACAGTTTTATCACCTCTGCAATATTGCTGGTCTTCAACCTTTCCTGCCCAACAGTGATGCTCATAGCTTAGTCCAGGTCTTCATCTCACACACTGACTACTGCAACTCTCCCTTCCAAGTCCCTTCAGAAGCTACAGTATATTCAAAACTCTGCTGCCAGAGCGCTTACTTGCTCAAAGCACACTGCTCATATCACCCATTCTCTCACAGTTTCAAAGCACACTGCTCATATCACTCCCATTCTCTCACAGTTACAAAGCACACTGCTCATATCACTCCCATTCTCTCAC
>JBBIGC010047263.1:0-11549 GCA_037576955.1 Lepidarchus adonis | reverse complement strand
TACAACAGTGCATATAAGTGCCACAACATTACTACCTGAAAGAGAAACACATTTCTACACTATAATTAAGAGCTTATGCGTAATTCTAAATCACATTTCTACATTATCATTAAGAGCTTATGCGTAATTCTAAAAACAGACAACAGGTGCTACAGCATAGTTAACATGTCCTATTCATACAAGTGTTTTAGATGCTGAGGTAGTCGCGGAATAGTACAGTCTTGAGGTGTTTCTTGAAGATGGAGAGAGTTACCCTAGATAAGAAAGCATTACTTCCTATGTTCAGGAAAGCTGTAAGTTAAGCAGGTCCTTCATATCTGAAATTTTTTTGTATATATTTATTTATTTATTTTTGACTTTGGTGACTTTAACATTTAAGGTTGTTTATTGTAACATAATTTATGTAACATATTACCAGTAAACACTGGAAAAATGTCATGTTTTAAAACTTTTGACCTGTAGTGTATATCATTGCAAAAGGAAAGATTAAGACATATATCAAAATATAATGGTTACAAATGATCAGATATAATGATAACATTAGTGAAAATCTTATGATATTGAAATTGATCAATACTACCCAGCACTAACTCTATCACACATCCCTATTTTAAAGATAATTTTAGATATTTTTTTTCCATAAATCAGATTCGTTTACAGCAGATAAGACTATTGTTTCTCCTTAGCAAAATCAGAAAGTTCTGTTAACAAACCATGTTGTGCACAAGCAGACTTGCCTCTTTGCTTACTTTACTTCTTATCCAGACCAATCAGCATTCAACACAGAAATCAACCCCGTGTCTTAGCCCTCTCAGACAAGCTACCTGTAATGTGACTGTCCCAGAGAGACAGAGGTGACACAATAGCCCCCAGACAGCATGGCCAGTGACAAAAGAGCCAGATGGTGCTGGGAACAGAGCTGTGAAACATCTCTGAGCTTCAACCTGCTCCACAGGGACGAGTGTACGGTGTCCCTCTACAAAGCTCATGCTGAAACAGTGCTGAACTAACAAAGCACCTCTACCGGCCTCTAGAGAAAGAAAGAGAGGGAGAAAGAGTGAGATAGATGTGAGTGCTGAGGAGGTACACCAGAGCCTAGCACAAGCACTTAACCCATTTTTCCACCATGACCCAAATATCTGCTGGAGCTTCACATGCTCAAATCCCATCTGGCTGCATCGGATGTATGCTCACTCTTAAATCGACTGGTTAAATGAAGTATTTGGTTCATAAAGTCGGTTCTCACCCTCGGAAACACAAATACACTACTTCTGCTGTCACTGTCATGAGTGTAAATGAAAGAAGGTAACAAGCTGTTTTGTGTTTGTCCAGAAAAACGAAGGACTGAATGATCCAGGACCAAACAAGAACAGACAGCTTCACCTTTGTTTGCAATCTTATTCAGCCATTGGCTCAGCCATTTGTTGTTTGTATCCATCTTCCTTTGGCCATAGTTATCCACCTGGCTTAGGAACGACTTAACTAATGTTTCTTTTTTCTGCTTCTGTAAAGTGAACTGGCAGTGCATTCTGAGACACGTGATAAAAGGCTCAGTCCTGTTTTACATGCCAGCTTTGTAAAGAGTGGTGTTAAAGGGTCTATGGGTATAATCTTGCATTGTATTGCCATCCATCATTCAGGTTATTATAAACTGTTGAAGGTTAACAGCTAAAAGCATTAATTGTGAGTCACCATCCAACACTGGGTCTGCTTTTGTTCCTACTGATGCTTTTTATTTCAGAGAGATACTCTCAATAACCCACCTGTGTTTTGTGTGTGTGGGAGGATGTTTGTGTGAGGAAGCACAGCAGATATACTGTCATATACACTCATTCGCTTACTTCAGCATGTATTGCCAACCTTCACATCACTTGCTGAGCACAAACATGCTCCTCATACAGATTAAGTGCATAATTAGGGGAGTAATTTGGGGGTAAACAGATCAGAATCTAGGTCACACACTTCCTCTCATTTCATCTAAAAAACAACATTCTTGAATGTTCCATGGGCATTTGCCACCAAGCCACAGTGATGTGCTTTCAGTTAGGTCACTGGATCATGCTACAGGAGAAAATCACAATACAAAGAAATTATAATTATAAATTAAATGTTCTCAGTGGAACTTTGACTCTTTTGTTGCTAATGTAATATGGATTATTTCTGGGAAAGTCCAAAAAGGGCAATAATGTTCTTGTTTTGATGCTTGTGAGACAGAAGGCCATTGTGCTGAGGGGAGATGAGAAGGAGGAGAGGAGCAAAAGCAGAGGTTTGATGCCAATACTCACCTGTTTACAGTAAGCCGGTGATTTCTGACTGGGTGGAGGTCACAGGGGATAAAGAACGCTTGTGTGTGTGTGGGGGGGGTATGGGGGGGGGGGGGGTGGGATCTATAACAGTGAAATAAAAATATTATTTTGTTGATTTAGCACCAACTGCTGTGGGACTTTTGCTGCCAGCAAAATACTTTCGTCACTTCATCTGTTGCATCTTTATTTTTTTGTCAAATTGTTTTTTAAAGATATAATTTAAAAGAAAATCTTTCAAAATCTCCTGACCTTGTACACTGTCCTCAACAAATATTTGCACTTCTGATAAACATGAGCAAAACCAAATATTAACGAAACCCTAACCTATATTTGGAATGCAATGACTGAAAGAAAAAAAATCATGATCAAAAATTATTATGAAATAATTGTTACAATATATTTTTTCAAATCTATGTACGCCACACTCTTAGAAATTCTAAAATGAAACTGAAATGTTTTCTCATTCATATTTCATGTTTTAAAGTTTTTGATTATGAGCATTATAATATCCTACGTCCTATTTCACTGAGGTTAAAACATGGCGTGGCACAAACACCGTTCATCCATCACTATGAGAAAGAGCAGAGAATGCAGCAATAATGTTTCCACTGTCAGTGCAAAACTTAGTAAGTTGAAAACAAAAACCTGGGAGAGGATGTATATCAATATAGATCTCTTATACAGTGAGCAGGATGGTTCAGGTGGCCAGAGAATAGGTAGGTATTACAGCTGGGGAACTGCCTTGGAGTCAGAATGTCTCCCAGATTTCACTCAGATGCCACCTACATAACCACAAGTAGTTTGGGGGGAGGGGCGGTTGCCAGATAAAGAACCAACAAGCTCAAGTACCTACAGTTTGATTTAAGTTGTTCTATGGTTAAAAAAGACCAAAATAAATAAATGAAAATTCACACTGTGAAGTATGGTGGCGGATCTATGATGCTGTTGGGCTGTTTTTCTTTCACATACAACTGGTTTGGAGACAGCAGATCATGGACTTCAAGTAGCAGCACATATTAAATTAAAACCTGACTTCCTCAGACAAGAAGTCTAAATTATTCTAGCTGGATCTTTATGAAATTTATTCTTAAGAAAGAATTGTCAAGACAAGTCAACATCAGATTTGTGATGTGTTTTAAACCACAGAACTGTTCACAGTTGTGGTCTTATACTGGTGAATCCCACCTCCTCCTAGACTGAGAGTTGTTCTTAACTGGCATAAGCCTTGGGTGCAGAAATAGGCCCTATTTAATGAGAACAATGTGATCCGTCACAGATTACTGGGTAACATGGGTCCTAAGTAATATAATATATAATACACTGAATTAATCTAAATATTACAAACGTTTAAAAAAATAGATATACAATATTTTCAGCAAACATTTATGCATAGTTTCTTTTTATGCTATAACTTGAAGGGAAAAAAACAAACAAAAAAACATTATTATGGCACTGTGCAAAAGTTTGGACACCCTACATAAAAACATAGGGATAGGGATGCAGGTAAGATTTTCTTCTGTTGACTCTTCCATGTAGGACAGTGGAATGGTGCACCACCACTCCCAAGTCTGCTAAATCTTCCTGCATGTTTTTTGCAGTAAAATTGGGATTTTTTTTAACATTGCAAAATAACCAAAATCAGTTATTTATCAAGGGCTACCCAAACTGTTGCATAAGACTTTATATGCACTCATACAGATGCTCAATAGGGTTTTTATACATGCTGTAGATGCTGGCATTCATGGTTCCCTCAATGAACTGTAGCTCCCCAGTGCCAGCAGCACTCATGCACCATGCTTGACTGCAGCCAAGACACACTTTGTCTTTGTACTCCTCACCCCCAGTTGCTGCCACACACATCTGAATCATTGTGCTTAGTCTGCTTGTCTTCAGCAAACTGTTTGTGGGCTTTCTTCTGCATCATCTTTAGATGAGGCTTCATTCTGGGATGACCGACGTGCAGACCAGTTTGATATGTTGTGCATTTTATGGTCTGAGCACTGACAGACTGACCCTCCACCCCTACAACCTCTGCAGCAATGCTGGCAGCACTGATACATCTATTTTCAAAAGACAACCTCTGGATATGACGCTTAGTATGTGCAATAAACGTCTTTGGTCGACCATGGTGAGGCCTGTTCTGAGTGGAACTTGTGCTGTTAAACCACTGTATGGTCTTGGCCACCATACTGCACCTCAGTTTCAGGGTGTTGGCAGTCTTCTTATAGCCTAGAGCAATCTTTATGTACAGCAACAATTATTTTTTCCCCTCAGAGTTCTTTGCCATAAGATGCCATGTTGATCTATCAGTGATCAGTATGAAAGAGTGTGAAAGAGATAACACCTGCTCCCCATTCACACCTGAGAGTTTGTAACACTGACGAGCCACATGACACCAGGGAGGGAACAATTTTGGCACAATTTGGACATAACTTAGGGGTGTACTCACTTTTGTTGCTAGTGGTTTAGACATTAATGGTTGTGTGTTGGGTTATTTTGAGAGGACAGAAAATTTACATTGTTATACAAGTTGTACACTGACTGCTATACATTGTATATGTATATATGTATTATATGTATTATATATACATTGTACAAGTTTTATATCTTCAGTGTTGTTCCATGATAAAAATAATAAAATATGTACAAAAATGTGAGAGGTGTACTCAATTTTGTGATATACTGTATTTCTATGCACACACACACACGCACGCACGCACGCACACACACACGCACACACACACCACAGTCATTTTTAATTTAAATCCTATACCTTTACACAGCTGTAGAACTGAAAACAATGCAAACATGTCAATCAGATATGATCTTAATTGAGGGGAAGCTTACAGTTGTGGCACAGAGATTTAAGAAAAATATTTATTTCATTATAAGGTTCACCACCACTCTAAAGAAGAAAATTATTCTTAAAATCCTCTTATTAAATTTTCACAACTCTACACATGTTATTTGTTCGCTGGAAAGAACAGAACCTACACACACTCAAGAGAATACATGCACAAATTTGAATGGTGGAATGTTTTTATGAAATACAATGCAATACTACTGTTGCATAATATAATAGGACTTTAAGCATTTCTAACATTTTAATTATTATTTTAATTATTGTAAGTGTTATGGTCATTTAAACACAAAATAAAATGCCACCAGTTACATTATTTTGGACCATGGCATCTAATAATCTATTATTAAACACTGTTTAGGGTAGAGTAGGCCTAATTCCTATTTCATATGCTTATTGGGAGCAACAAACACTCTCAATTTAGGCCTCTGAATTAGATTTGTCATCTCAGGTCTGAGGTTCAGGAACACTCCATGAATCTGTCATAGGCTTCTCTTAGGAACTTCCTCAAGAACAAATTTAAGAAAAGACTTGCTGCAGCAGAACCCCCATCAATTATTTCTCTTTAAGAAACTGGGCATTTCCAATGGAACTCATTTCTCCTAAGAAGTGGAATATTGTGCAGGTCTCCTTCATGCCGCCAACACAGCTCTGGTTGTGTTTCATTGTGTGTTCTGACAGCATTCTAACACAGCCAGCAATGGCATATATGCAACAGTGGCTCCAGACTTGCCAGTCTTCACTCCTCATATTCATCAGTGAGCCTTGGATGCCTATGGCCCTGTCGCAGATTCACCAGTTGTCTTTACTTAAATCACTATTGGTAGCTACTAACAACTGCATACCAAATCTCATAAGACCTGCTGTCATCTAGCCATTGCAATAAGGCTCATGTCAATGTGCTTCAGATCCTTAATGCTTACCCAAATTCTTGCTTCCAGAACATCAACTTCAAGAACTGAGTGTTGACTTGCTCCCTAATATACACTACCACCTGACAGATGCCATCTTAGTAGATAGTCAATATTATTCACTGTCAGTGGTGTTAGTGCTGGCTGATATGTGTATAAGTAGTGTATAGGTGGTGCTAATCTTATGTCTGATAGGTGTGTATAGGTGGTGTTAATGCCGTGGCTGATATGTGTGTATATAGGTGGTGTTAATGCTGTGGCTGATTGGAGTATAGGTGGTGTTACTATTACAGCTGGTCTGTGTGTATAGGTGGTGTTAATATCACGGCTGATCTGTGTGTAAAGATGGTGTTAATGCTGTGGCTGATTGGTGTTGTGTTAGCATGGCTGGTCTGTATGTGTAGGTGGTGTTAATGTTATGGCTGATCGGTTTGTACAGATAGGTGATGCTGCAGTGTGACTGTAAGGCCCAGATGCTGCTCACGCGCCCTTAGTGCAGTTGCTAAGCAACCGGTTGTGGTGTGTTGAGGAGACTTATCAAACTGATGGACTTCACTCCACCACAACAAGCAGAAATGTCCCTCAAACTGACTTGTGCCGATAGCGGAGGCTCGATTGTCCAACATAAATCGCCTTATCAACACAGAAGGGAACCTCCACCCCTCACTTACATGCGCGAAATCCCATCAGAACTGTGTCCGAGGCGCTAGACTGAGCTCGGGCTCGGAGACGAGCTGCAGGCACCGCTGTGTCTGGTTCAGGAGTGAAAACAGTGCTGTAGGAATGAGCTGCTCCGAGGCGTTTTCAGTCAGGGTCTCGCTCGCCCCTTCTTCTTCTTCACCCGCTCTTTTATGGAGGCGTTCTTCCCTCTTCTCTCTGGCTTTTCGGGAGCAGGTGCCGCGTCTCCACACATGAGGAGGCAGTCGGCGTGTTACACGGGGCACGGAGCGGAAGATGGTGGCCAAACAGAGGATCCGCATGGCCAACGAGAAGCACAGCAAGAACATCACTCAGAGGGGCAACGTGGCCAAGACGCTGGTAAGATGTGATGTTTCATTTTTTTTTATACAGTAGCGTGCTCACGTATGCTTCTTCATTAAAGCTCGTGGCGTTAACCGCGGCGTTTCTTAACGGTTTTCCTCTTAATGCTGAATGTCGATGGTCATTCATCTTTTCCCTGGAAAACGCAGAATGGTAATATTATTATCCTAACCTTAAAGAAAGGGTGCTGGGGTCGCTGACCATATGGCCATACACTGTGCTGCTCTGTGATGAACAGTAGGGAGTCTACATCGATCTTTTTTCTTACACCTGGTTTCTCCCGGGGTAGGGTTCCTCGGTTCCTCAGCATGATTCAGTTATGCAATCGTTTCGTATAAAACGTAGTAGGTTTAGGGCCTACATTCACCTGTCAGATGCTAAACCTTAGCATTTTGTTCGAGATGTGGCTGTGAAATTTGGACCTGAGGCTTTTGTAAACTGCACTGCAGGCCAGTGGTCACACCCTCTCATCTGAGGCAACAACAGGACCATGTGTCCTGAACACATTAGAGCTGCATGGTGGGTTCAGATGATCAGAGATGAGAGTATGGCACCTGAACAAGATCAAATTATCCTGGTGATATTTTATCCTCATTATAAGTGTTGATGAAGTTTAAGGTGATTAACCCAAAATCAAGACACTTACTGGAAGACGTACCATCAAGCACTGCTGCCTTATAGCACAGGCTCCCAATCCTGGTCCCAGAGCCCAGTCTTGCACATTTGAGCCATTTCCTGCTGCAATACCCCCACTTTAACCCAAATTAGGGTTCTTTATTAGGTCATTAGTTGGATCAAGTGCATTAGTTCCAGGGAAAACATTGACATTCTTGCAGAGGTGCTCTAGGAGCAAGACTGGAAACAAATATTACAACTTTGCTGTGGCAGAGAAAAGAGACATACTGTATGTAACTGATCTCAGTCCAGATGAAATGTTTCCACAGTTCAGGCCCAACTTGCAGACACCACCTTCATCTGGGCTCCATGTCCCATCTGATTGCACTCTTTCTCCTCAAGAGAGAAGAGGTGTTATTTCCAAGGGGAATCTTCACACCAGAGCTGTCCTCAGCTATATCATTAAAGGAGATATTTGTTAAAGGAGAATCATGTTAAGAAAGATGTTGTCCTGTCCGTATCTGTCCTCAGCCTGTGAGTTCAGGGCCCCTAAGTACAAGAAGTCCAGGTCCAGACAGTCCTACAGGAACCAGCAGACTTCTTATTTTCTCATGGTTTCCCACTACGTTTGTAGGTGTAATCCACCTGTGTGGTGTCCATGAAGTGCTGTGTAGTATTTGCTTGCTGTATTGTAATGTATTTATGCTAACCCTAACGTAACCTTGTTTACACTACTAGTCAAACACACCTGACTGAATGTATTTGCATAATCTTAGACATTTTTCATATATAAATGCTTGCTTTTGGTTTCTAAGACAACTATAAATAGTGAACCTGATTTATAAATTTATTTTCAAGATTTGAAGTAGAAAATGTATAATTTTGCCACCTTATATTGCCCATTCCTAATATCTACATTCACTGTTTATACCATGGATGCCCACACATTTTTGGCTTGTGAGCTACTTTTAAAATGACCAAGCCAAAATGATCTACCAACAACAAAAAAAAGCCCAACTGTACACTTAAATATGTGTCTTTTTCAAACTATGGTTTCCTCACTGGACGTCTAAAATGCAGGAAATACAAACCTAATTTTCAGAAAAGTTGGGATTTTTAATAAAATTGTATGAAAACAAAACTGTGTGATTTGTTAACTCTCTTGAACTGATAGGTATGTACAAGTACATCTAAAAACGAATATTGTGAAATTTCTTGACATTCCTTTCAGAATGTGAAATTTATATTTTACATAGATTCATTACACATAGAGTAAAATACGTCAAGCCTTTATTTCTTGGAATTTCGATGATTATGGCTTACACATAATAAAACCCTCAGAAAATTACAATCACATAAAATCAATAAATCAATTACTCCAGCCTCAGTCCACTCCTTGTGAAGCTCCTTCAAATTCTTGAATGGATTTTGGTGGCAATATTCTCAAGGCTGTGGTTGTCCCTATTGCTGGGACAACCAGGTTCTTCAGCATTGACCTTTGTGGCTTACCCTCCTTGTGGAGGGGGTCAATGACTGTCTTTGGGACATCTGTCAAGTCAGCAGTCTTCCCAATGATTGTGTAGCCTTCTGACCCAGACTGAGACCATTTAAACACTCAGAAAACCTTTGAGTTAATTAGCTGATCTGTTTTTGTTATTTGTAAGCCATAATCAATGAAATTCCAAGAAATAAAAGCTTGGCATATTTTACTATATGTGTAATGAATCTATATAATATATAGATTTCACTTTTTGAAAAGAATGTCAAGAAATAATGAACTTTTTCACAAGATTCATTTTTTTCATGGATCAAATAAAATTTATTTTGTCACCATAAACAAATTTTGAATTTGACACCTGCAACACACAAAAAAGCTGCTGTGTTTATGTCACCTTTCTTTTTTATTGCACTGCTTAATCATCTGGGAGCTGGGGAGAGTAAGTGTTGCAGTCCTGTACAAGGAATTTTCACCCATTAATGCTTTATACATCTGGTCATATGTCAATAGGACATAGCACACCTGCTGTGGGCACTAATGCCCCCCATACAAGACATTTTGACTTCTGCAACTTTCACTAACAACAGAAATTCAAAAGTATTTTTTCCCCCAAAACCAAGCTCAAAAGTGGATTCATCTGATCACAGCACACGTTCACACTATGTTTCAATCCAGTTGTCTCTGGCTATTTGAGTTTCAGGTTGCATTTCTTGATGTGTTCTGTGTTTATCCTGAAACCATGTGGCTATAATTATCAGAATAACGTGATGGTTTTTCCTGCAGTGCCTTCACAGGGCTTGAAGGTTTCTGGGCTTGTCCCACAGGGATTGACATTTCTTCATAATTCCTGAATCGTTTATTTACATAGTGGAAGACCTCAAATCTTTTGAACTGATTGACAATTTTGTCATGAAGTTAGGCACAAAGTGGTGACCATATCTGCCCGCAAGATAAGTGTGTTCCTCTCACCCATCACCAGCTCACTGGCTTATTGTGGAATGTTTAAAAAAAAGTGTAACTTTCATTTCTGTGGTGTATTGTATAAAAACTTGATATTTATAAAAAAAAAAAGTTGATCAGTGAAGACACTGGGTGAAGACATATTGTCTTTGAACTTTTATTAGTTAAATAAAAGTTTGAAAGTTAACAAGTTGCACATTCTTGTTTTTATTGCATTTTATTTTAAAAAATCCCAACTTTTCCAGAAATGGGATTTGTATTTTTACATTCTTTGAGTGGGTGCGTCTTAACTTTAGACTTTTCATTCGGTACACTGGCAATGTCCCCCACTAAGGAGCAATAAAGTGAGTAACAACTTGATGTTTTCATTGTGGAACGGTTTACAAACATGCCATAGGGCATTTTACTGTACTGCAGCAGTCTTTCACAAACTACTGATTGAAAGCACTGAGTGTCTATCAGTCAGTATGTTGGCTGAATGTAATAATGAAATGTGAAGGCATTATTTATGCTTGTATGTGGGTATAATTTAACCTAAGCTATTAGCTTAGTTCTTTCTGGCAGGTTCTAGTACAGCTGGCTGAGATGGAATTAAAATAGTTTTGTACTGTGAGCCAAGTGATGTCCACTGTACCAGTAACCAATTCTATGACATAATGCATGATCATGCCACACTCGACTGAAGAGGTCAAGGACATTGCAGGGGTCAGGAATATTGTAATGTAGTAGCAAGGTTTCCACCACACCACACGCTACTGAGTGATACCCAAGTCAAGGGCCACTCGGCTCAATGATTGTAGTAAAATGAGCCATTTACCAAATAATCTTAAATATAGGTATATCCACAAAAAATTAATATTGTGAAAAAGTTCAATATTTCTTGACATTCCTTTCAGAAAGTGAAATTCATGTATTATATTGATTCATTACACAGAGTGAAATATGTCCTAGTGGTTAGGACTATGCCCCTGAGAGCCGTAGGTCGCAGGTTCAAGTCCCAGCCCGGGTACCGTCCCCACGTCACTGCTCCCCGGGCACTGTTGATAGCTGCTTTCTGCTCCATGTGTGATGGGTTAAATGCAGAGGACAAATTTTGTTGTGGTGCACTGTGTGCAGTGTGTTCACAATGATTGGAAATGTTAATTTGAACAGAAAGGCTTCTAGAAATATGTTAATTACTATGCACGCATTACTTGGTTGGGCTCCTTTTGCATGAATTTCTGCATTAATCCGGTGTATCAGGGAGATGATCAGCCTGTGGCACTGCTGAGGTGTAATAGAAGCCCAGGTTGCTGGCCAATCAAGCACAGTAACACCCTGGTCATTGAACCAGCTTTTAGTAAATTTGGCAGTGTGGG
>JBBIGC010047233.1:0-11550 GCA_037576955.1 Lepidarchus adonis | reverse complement strand
GATCTCAAATTTGGACTCATCAGACCAAAGCACAGATTTCCACTGGTCTAATGTCCATTCCTTGTGTTTCTTGGCCCTATATATATACATATCTTTCAAAAAACATTGTTAACAGACATTACGAATGACCCTATAATGTTTGGTTTGCCTGAATAATCCTTTCTTGCACTCTCCCTATTTGACATTTTGAATTAAATCAGTGCTTTCAAATGAGTGAATAATAATTTAATGGACACAGATTGTAAACATATTTAATGAAATGAGGGGGAGCAACGCTTCCCAAGTTCTGAGTACCCCCAAGCCAACAACAGGCTCACAATGTTGAGAACGGAGTGAATAAATTATTTACCCTCCACCTAGCAAGGTTTCACAGTCCTAGTACAGAAATGTGAGGGGGAAAATGGAGGGAAAGCAGCGACTCGAGAGATTTGAGAGTTCGCTGGCTGGTGCTGATGCTGTGTGTTTGATAGTCCTCAGTGAATGACTCACACGTGTGGGACTGACAGTAGCTTAACATGGATCTGATGGTTCCAGTGTGGTTCTGGCTCGACCCACAAAGCTGGAACCTCAGCAAGAGAGAGAGAGAGAGAGAGAGAGAGAGAGAGAGAGAGAGAGAGAGAGAGAGAGAGAGAGAGAGAGAGAGAGAAAACACAATAATGCTGATGTGTTGTGTAGACAAACTATATAGGAATCCACAAATTTATACGAAATATTTAAAGGAATATTGAGTCCTTTTCCCCAATTTATTTGGAAAATTCACTAGCTGTCAGAGCTCATTAAGAGCCGAGAAACCTGCATGATGAAGCTGTGTCTTGTCCAGGAGTGCCTCCTGTCTGTAGATCTTCAAGAGTTCACATCTGACTCACCTGGCTCTCGTATTCAGATCCCCCTGAATGCCTTTATCACCTAGTCAGTTGTAGCCAGTCTATCCAGGGTAAAAAATCTCTAGTGCCAGAGTGGGGCGCCTCTGTCTTTCAGGATATCAAGAGTTTATTATTCCTTCACTGAAAAATCCAATCAGAATCAGAAAAACTTTAATTGTCCCATAGGAAATTGTTTCTACATCGACTGCACATGGAGACAAACAGACGTGAAATGAGGGGACAGAAAGGACAGCTGCTAAGTAAGATAAAATAACAGAGGTAGTGAGATTCCTAGAATAAAAACAAGAATATTAATGAATAAAATAAAATAAGATGAATAGAATAAATAATGGGGCACTAGCAGCAGTGATATTGCACCTCATGTCCAGACTGGTAAGTGGTCAGTTATTGCACAGTGGAAGGAGTTAAAGAGTCTGATGGAGGGAGTTATTGTGCATGTGAGTGACAGTGGGAGGAGTTAAAGAGTCTGATTTCAGACTGGTCAGTCTATTACTGAAGATTCTCCTCTGGTCACAACTGATTGGTAGAGCATCAATAACATGGTGTTACAGACCCTGAAGGACCTCCATCTGTGCAGGAAGTGCAGTCTGCTCTGACCCTTCCTGAATGTGGTCAGTGTGTTCTGTGACCAGTCCAGTTTATTGTCTGTGTGGACCCCAGATACTTGTAGTCCTGATGTGACCACTTCATGTGGACATTTCATTAAAATTGTGAGATAAGGAGACTAGGCCATTTGGCTTAAAATGAAACCTCTGAACACAAATTCACTTTCTGTGTGCAATTCGTATTCCCACACATGACATATCTTTCCATGGGAACAGTTTTATTGATAGAGACTTTATGAAACATAACTCTGGGTCTTGATTTAATACCATAAGAACAAGAGACGATTCCCTCAGAAGATCTACAATCATTACATTAGTCTAAATTAGGCTGCAGTGGTAGATTACCATCTAACATATATCGATTTTTACTGATGCACACAAAAAGCATGAATAATATACAAGACATCCCTTGTGAATCAGAAACATAACATCGATTTAAACCCAGACACAAATGGAATGAATCAAAATTGGAGGAATTAAAATGGAAACTGAATAGCTTAAGGACCATAAAATGCTTCACATCTTATTATTCAACAACTACAACTGTACTGTTGCATATCACATCATTCAAAACACAAAACACACCATTGTTTGATGGAACTGTAAAATCTCAAGCAAAAAAAATTAAGAATATGATACTAATAATCAGAATTGATTGTTCCTGTACCTTGGAAGTGGCTTTGAACAAAAACATTGGCCGAATGAAAAAAGTAAATGAGTACAAATGACTCTTTGAAAAGTAAAAAAAATAAACAGATGTTTATTATCAGATTTAAGAAGAAATAAATGACCACTTTATGAAATAAAGTGATAAGAATGGACTTATAACCCATGGAATTCTTACATTTGAAACACATACAAAATACATACCAAAATACAGGCCACCCAGTTTAAATCAAGTCTTACTTATTGTTAGATTATTGAATACAAACCAAGTCTTTTAACACAGCAAATTATACAATTACAAATAAAGAGATAAACAACTAAACCTTGAGACTCAAATGCTTATGGTCAAGACAATGTGTAATAAAAATGCTACTTTTGTAGTTTTAAGGCAATTGAACCACTTTTTTTAAGCTTTAATCTAATGCTGATCTGTGTGCTGTAATATCTTTAATATGCAATAAGTGGGGAAATAATTTCATTTAAATAGTAAATATACAATAGTGAAGTGAAATTGACTTTGTCATTGTGAACACACACAGTGCACCACAACAAAATGTGACCTATTTATTTGACCCATCACACATGCACACGTGGAACAGCGAGTAGCTACCAAAAGAAGCTGGGGAGCAGTGGACCTTGCTCATGGGTACCTCAGTGTTGCCCAGGTCAGGACCTGTTTAACCTGTGACCTTCCAGTTGCAAGGGCCTTACCCTTAGGCCAGGCTGATCTACAACAGAATTCTTTCAGAGTTATGCAGGCATGTAGTTTAGGTGCTGCACTATCCATTATCTGCAGTATATGAGTGATTCAACTACAGCATTGGATCAGTTTGTGGATTAGTTTTACATGGCACTGAAGTCAACTTCAAGAAAAGGAGCTCTCTCCAGCTATTAAGCACAGAGGCAGATCAATTATGTTTTGGGCTTATGTTGCAGTCAGTGAAACAGGAAATATTTCAGTGGTAGAGGAAAGAATGGATTCAGTTAAAAACCAGCAAATTCTAGAAGCCAACATCACCTTCTGTAAAATGTAGAAGATACAACAGACCCGTGGGCCTTAAAATTGTGCATGCCACTTTATGTGCACACCAATCAGTGATAACATTAACAACACTGGCAGGTAAAAAACATTGACTTTCTAGTTATTTAATTACAATGGCACCTGTCAGGGGGGCGGGGTATGTATTAGGCCGCATGTACACAGTCAGTTCTGAAAACGATGTGCTGGAAGCAGGAAAATAGGTGAGTGTGAGGATCTGAGCCACTTGACAACGGTCTTATTGTGATGCCTAGACCACTGAGTCAGAGCGACATAATATTAGGAAGATGGCCATAATGTTATGGTTTATCTGTATATTTATGTGCATTTCCTTGTTTGTTTTGTGCTCATAACTGCTTTTATTACTGAGTATCTCTTTAGTTGCTTTTGTCCATAAATTTAAATTCATGACAATAAGGCGATTTGAAATTAAGACTGAAAATTGAGAGACAGAAAGAGAGAGAGAGAGAGAGAGAGAGAGAGAGAGAGAGAGAGAGAGAGAGAGAGAGAGAGAGAGAGAGAGAGATATACAGGAAGAGCTTCCCTCATTAAGCTCCACAGCAGGAGACTGGAAGGTACACAAACAAACAAATCAAACACAGTAAAGCAAGCAAACAACACAGAGAGCTTTTAAACTGCCATTAAAACCCCATTATCTAACTCAAACGAAACACCACTCATGCAGTCCTCCTCTGCTCTGCTGTTGTCTTTTATAAAGTGTTTACTCTGTTCTATGCTCATTTCAAAAGAACCTTTGTAAGACGTCTCAAAGCCTTTGGTCAAGTATCTTACAAAGAGGCTGATTTGGACTCTGCGTCTAATACTGTGTTTTACTCTCATTACAAACCCACACTTAGAAACTGATCTTGGTGTAGTTTCAGTGAAATGAAGCTTGTGAGGTCTGCATGAAGCAGAAACCGTGTTTTTCAGCTAATAAGCCTCCATATACTCCAGCAGTGGTGTTTCAGGACTGAACATCGTCTTAATTATACATCTTTGATTGTCTTTTGTAAAGGCAGAACAGTCTGCTTTGACTGAGCACTTCTACCAGTCTAAGCCGTTTAAGCAGACTCACTTTTGTCCACGTCTTAGCATCCTATCTTCACACACTTCTACTCATGTACTAAACATAGATAGAGAAGCATTTTTGTTCTCTTGACACAACTTGAGTTTTTTTTATGTACGTACATGTTCATCTATTTTTAAAATAGTCACAATAATGGTAATATTGGTCATTTTGAAGTGTGTATCTTCATCAATCAGTTAATTGATGTTTTTGTTTGATCAATATCAACATCTATACGCTCCAGAAAACACAACATTCCAGCTGTAATACTCATAAAATACTTAAAAATAAATTTTATTTAAATTTACATCTGTTGTTCTAGTCAATCTTTTGTATATTTAATCAGTATGCATACACTAAACCTGGAATGTTTAGCAGGTTGGTTGGAAGAAACGCAGGTTAGATATGGAAAATACTGGATTTAATATGACAGCTCAATGACATTACATAACAAAAAACTAAAGGCATGACTAGAAACAAAAACACTAGAAAAACATTACAGATAGACAAATGCTACAGCTTAGCATAGATACGCTTAGACAAAGATGGACCCAGTACAAAGGACACAATACCAAACATAAAAATGGAACACCTGGTGAGGGGCGGGGAATGAACCTGGACACATGACATGGAGCACAAGACACGAGAAAGACATGTGAATTGAACAGGGTCATGACATTGGAAGCTGTGAAAAAACACCCTGTTGGTTACAGAGATCAGTGGCTGCTACTAGCTTTAGCAAAGTTACAGTTTTGTTTCTTATCAGATTACTAGGATTGAAGTTAACTGACATTGTTCCTCCTTTTGAAAAGGTGACAGAGCAAAGCTTAAAATATGGTCTGCTGTTTTATCTATTGGATTGAAGTCAGGCATCTGTGCAGGACAGTCAAGTTCTTCCTTGACTTGCTTTGGGCACTGGTGTACAGTCATGTTGGAACAGGAAGAAGCAGTCCCCAAAATGTTTCCACAAATTTGGGAGCATGAAATTGTCCAAAATGTCTTGGTATGGTTAAGCATTCAGAGTTCATTTCACTGGAACTAAGGGGCCAAGTCCAGCTCCTGAAAAACAACCCCACACCATAATTCCCCCTCCACCAAACGTTACACTTGGCACAATACAGCGAGACAAGTAATGTATTCCTGGCAACCGCTAAACCCAGACTCGTCCATCAGATTACCAGGTGTAGAAGCATGATTCGTCACTCCAAAGAATTCGTCCTCACTGCATCTGATGCTTTGGTTTGCACTTGGTGAAGTATGGCTTGGATGCAGCTGCTCAGCCATGGAAATCTATTCCATGAAGCTCTCTACACACTGTTCTTGAGCTGATATAAAGGCCACATGATGTTTGGAGGTCTGTAGATATTGACTTTGCAGAAAGTTGGCAACCTCTGTGCCTCAGCATCCGGGGACCCCACTCTGTCATTTTACGTGGTTGAACACTTCATGGCTGTTGTGAGGAAATTTCACAACTGGACCTGTTTAATAGGTTGCATCCAATCCGTGCTGGTACCGTGCTGGAATTCACTCCTGAGCTCCTGAGAGCGACCCACACAAATGTTTGTAGAAGCAATCTGCATGTAAAGGTGCTTGATGTTCTACACCTGTGATTGGGATTGGAACACCTGAATTTAATTATTTCTATGGGTGAGTGAATACTTTTGACAACATAGTGTATCTACCACACATGGTAGCTATGATATAGGGGAAATTTTGTAAGTAAAGTAAAGTACCCGCACATGACCATCGAATGTGGTCAAAACTTGATACCAGGGTTTGTATTGGTGCATATCTACTGTAATATCGTATGTTCTTCAGTTGTTGTACAGCTTGATTCTGGATTCTGAGAGCATCAAGAAGAAAGATAAAATATAATGTCTTTGTTGAATTTCTGTGATCATATGAATTCTTATCACTTACAAAAGAAGCTTCTCAATAATTTTGGCCATAATGTACATCATGTGCTTAATGAATCTCTTTTGCACCATCCCAGGTGTTGCCCCATAGTGTTCACCCACAGAGTTCGCCATAAGTGCATCATAGCAAACAAGGTACCACCTGCAGGTGTCCATTTTCTGCACAATTACATCACCCTGTTCACTAAAGTCGTGTGAATGGGGTTCTTTCTGTATCTAAGACCTTTATGCACTGTACAGCAAGGTTTAAGAGAAGTCTAGGAGTCTATGAGCATATGACTATTTCAAGCTCTATTGCAAGAGCATCATTTCATAAGGGGATGTTATAAAGTGTTCATTAAAACATCATACATTTTAACAAAGCAGTCACTGTGCATAAAGCCATGTCTATGCAATCTGGTGTTAAAGTGTCACCATAACTATTTTAAGCATCACTATCTTGTCCTGAAACTAATTACTTTCGCACTGTCAGTATTATGCCACTGTCAGCAGAATCATATCCTTTGTAAAAGTGGGGCACCAGTGTGGTGCCCTAATTCGCATCTGTTCAGTAACTTTGAAGCCAGACTTACACAAGAAAAATATAACTATGACATGCTGTTGGTGGGGTTATATTTTATAAAAATGTTGACAAGAGGTTGGACGTTACTTTACTGTGAACATTTTAGGAGAAAGTTGGGTTTATTGCAGATGTTAACAGGTCATTGTAAAATAGTTACACATACAATATTGTAATGGGGTCTCCAGAATGGAAATCCATTGACGGAGAGAAGAAGGACACTTAACATAAGGGCTCAGTTGGCAAACGGGACGTGGCCCGTTTCCAGATTTATTAACCAGCTTTGACAAAAGCTTCCGGATCATGTGTGCCCTCTCCTGCAGAGTTCACACTGAGCTGTGCCCGGTGTGTCCGTCTGATTGCGGCCGTCTGGCTCACCCAAGTCATCAGTCAGGCCAATCATCCAGCCCGGGGTGAGCGCAGACCGCTGCCTCCTGCCCACACGCCAGGACACCTGGGAACACTGGCAACTCTTAACATGAACACCATTTCTTCTAGAAACACAGAACCAGAGAAATTGCCCCACAACTCCTGTATCCCTTACTCCCAAGATGCTTTGCAGCCGGTGGAGCAGCAGCTCCCTACTCACATCGCTACAATGATAATACAGCACACACAGATACAGAATCAAAACTGATCCAAGAGACAACGAGACAGTGAAGATGAACAACTTTCTAACAATAATCTCCAATATAGACATGATTCATCTGAGCCATATCATCAGACCCCAATGTACATAATGTTCTAAAAAAATGAATATTAAAAAGCTGCAGACATGTCACTGGCTTCCTAAATAATCTTTTGATGAATTGTTTGTCTAAATACAACTCTGTAAACACATACATATAATGTAAAGTTTATGGCACTGGCACTTTTATTTTATTTTTTTTTTGCAAAAATGATAAATGTTTAGAGAAATAGAAAATAGAGAAACCTTTTTCAGTGACCATAGCCTTCAGCTGTGGCCACCGAGAGCGTCTGAAAGGGCTGGTGTCCAGCACAGCTACACTGCTCACATCTGGTGTCCTTTAGGTGGGGAACTAACCGGCCGCCCTGGACATTGGCCCTACAGGACTGGAGTTGTTCACCTTTGCTTTAAAGGGTGACGCCTCCTCAAAATTACAGTTTTGCACTGATTTATTCCACCAGGTGTCTGTCACTAGTGGCTCAAACTTCAGTAAATGTAGCCGAATTTACTCAGTTGCACTCCCAACAAATCCTATGTTTGTGTGTAATTGTCCCTGAAATGGATTTGCACAAGCCTCAGAAGTGCATACTGCATTTTTCTATGCATATGGTGCATAAACTGCACTTATAGGCTTGTGTGGCAGGTCTGTAATACATACTCTAGGCGGAAGGTATCCAGTCTGCACCTGCAATTGGCACAAATGGCTTAACCCTGAGCCCGGAGTGGTCTGAAGGAGAAGCCATGATCCAATGAATAAATGTGGTGCTCACCAGGGGCTGGTGCTCATCACCTGTACCCTTCACTTCATGTGAGCTGCTTACAGATGCAACTGAAGCAGGCTACGCACACTTCCACCAAGACAAGGTGAACAGCCGCAGCAGCACTGCTGTGGAACTCAGGCAACGGCTATTATCAGTTTTCCCAAAGGTGCGCTGCATTGTGCTGCCCTTTACCCAGGAGTCTGACCTTCATCTGACTGCCTGAATCACTGCACACATACCGTTCACCCCTAAGCCTGTAGAACTCAAGGATATGTGTAAAGTGTGCAGCACCCACAATCATGTCTTGCGATCGCACTCTTGTGAAGGTCAAAGTCTAACTGAGGCATCTAGTCAAATCCCTTAATCATCCACTGACATTCAAAGACTTTTTTGGACCCAAATTGAGAGTCGAACGGTACATTACAGAGGTCATCTTCAGCTGTGTCACTGATATTTGTGTTGAAACTGTGACTAATGGATGTGTTGAACTTTGCTTAGCTGGTGGGGCAGGGGGCATCATCTTATGTAATGGCAGAGCAGTGAATATAGTATTGAATGAAACTGTTATACATATTGCTCAGAACGACAGCAAAATGTGTTTGAAGTTACTACACATTTTGCTAATTTAGAGTTGGTAAATTAACAAGTTAAACGAATTTCTTTCATGATTTTTCTTAAATAAAAGGCTAATTTAGAATGTAAACAATGTCAAAGCTTAAATATAAGCCATTTACACCTTGGTTTCTATATCCCATATATGGAAATATTTCTGCAGCCTTTTATAAATTCACTGGTTTTGTCCAAAACCGACAAATTTCCACCTGTTTAGCAGTTTAGCCCATGAACACACACACACACACACACACACACACACACATATATATATATATATATATATGCTGGAGTTCTGGGGTTTTATGAGTTGCTCTGTGTGTGTGTTATGTTTGTTGAGATAGCACTCTGTTGTCAGTCTCCATCCTTTCACTCCAACGATTTCACAAGCTAGGAAATCGTTACAATATATTTATATATTCAGTATTATACAAAAGCCTTCCCGTTTATTTCTACCAGCAAAAACACAAGTTATTGTTAGAGTACATGAAAACAAACAAAAAAGGATTAAAAAAAAAAACTACATGTGTGTGTAAGTAGTTAATATATTTTAGGAGCTTTATAGAACTGCAGGTTCGGCGAATCCATCCCAATGTCTCTTAATTTTATTTGCATTGATTCTAATATCAGTGAAAAATAAAATCCCTTGTCACCTGTCTAAACTCTTAAATCTAAATTTCTCAGATTCCTATGACTTTTTCACAGCACTGTATATGAGAGAGAAAGCGAGAGAGTTAAAGGCACAATAATAAAAAAAAACACCTGCTTAATTGCTATGGATATATAGAGGGTGAGCCAAGTTCATATAAAAATTAATGCTCTGGCTACTTTAAGCCTCGTTGTTGTAATAAATGGATGTCATGGAAATGGAGACTGACACCAAGGTTTTTATGCTCGAATTGGGCAGCAGCCCGTATAATTTAATAGTACTCAAAAGAACTGTATCCCAAATGCGCCCCCAATTGGCGTAGTACACACAGAACATTAAGACATCAGAAACCAACAAAACTCTTCCTTGCTGAGCTAAACCCCTAAAACCCACACAAACAACTCCAAACTACCCAAAATAATCCCACAAACACACACACAACAAATTTCCAACACAAAAACTCCCTTAAAACAGTCCCAACACTCAAAACACATCCCCCATAATGCTTTGCACACAGTGCATGCCCCCGGAAGCCTCAGCTCCGCTACAAAATGTAGGAAATACTCACATAGTATTCACAACACAACTGTTCAGTAATAAGGGCAGTGGTAACCTGTGGTTAGGTCATTGCCCTTGGGATACAAATGTGTCAGGTTCAAGTCCTGGCCCAGGCACCAATGAGGTACATGTACCCTTGGGTAAGGTACTGTCCTGCTACAGTGCTCCCTAGGTGCTGTTGATAGCTGCCCACTGGTCCATGAGCGCACATGTGATGATCACATTTTTTTGTGGTGCACTTTGTGTGAGTGTGTTCACATTGACAAATAATCACTAGAATGTCTTGTTTAATATGTAATTGCAACTTTTGACAGTGAGGCAGAGTTGTGAGACTTAATGGGAATTTAAATAGATTTCTTAATGCAAAACAAATGTACAGTAGATGTAATTTTCTATGGAGTTAATCGTGTACTTTGGTAGTCTCTCCATCTGTCCTCCCCCTCCAGAGTTCAGGGCTGAAATCAAAATGGTCATTTTTTCTAGGTCAGATAATATTTGACTTGGCCTCTGAAAAGACTGAATGCAGTTAAATTAGTCTGAATATCTGCCTTCGCCCGTGTTTAATATCTCTATTCAGTCCTATCAGACAACTCTGTGAAAAGACAGAACATTTCTCTTTCAGCCAGTGGCTTGATATTAAACTTACAATACAAGATCATTCAGCTACTGTGTGTGTGGGAGAGACATGTCCGTGAGGGGAAGTGGCTCTAAGATCAGGCCAAGGAGTCAGCACCACAGATGGGAAAGGTTTGGGGTGGTCCTTCTAGGGTGTGTGATGATGACACTCCACTTTGATTGTTGTGGTGATTGATTGGGAACATGCACTGCACTGAGTCACTGTGCCTGAGAAGAATGGAGAGTCAATACTTTGACGATTTTCCGGGGTGGGAAGTCGTTGAGGGAAATAAAGGAGACTGACACAAGGTTTTTATGCTCGAATTTGTACGGCAGCCCATTCAGTTTAATATAAGTTCTTAAAATAACTCTCAAAACAGTGCACCCCAACTGGCGTAGCACACATAGAGCATTAAGCATCAGAACCCAACATGCAGATCTGGCTGAGCTCGCCGAACACCAATGCCGACTACACTAAACATGTCGGTGGTGAGCTCAGCCACCCACCCCAAAACCCACACAAAATAACTCCAAATAATCCCTCAAACACATAAACAACAAAAAACAACGATTTTTTTTTACCACTCTTTCAGAACTTCCGGAATCTGCACCAAATCTCCACACCTAGAACACATTCATAAATGAATTCCAATAACACTGTAAACACATCAAGACGTCATTACAATGCATAAATCCAACTACTCTGATGCCCCGACGGCAACAGCTGCTGCCAACTCCACCCAAGCTCTGTTACAATACTTTCTCATATTTTGCTGGAAAATGTCCTTTCCACTGTATTCTGCTTGTTTGTTCGGTCCCACGTTGTATTAAGTGTCTCTAATTACTGTGTAGTTACATGCATATAAAAGAAATCCATTGGATTAGGCATGTTTATCTCTTGAAGGTGAATTTGTTATTACAACAATCAAAGT
>JBBIGC010047223.1:0-11551 GCA_037576955.1 Lepidarchus adonis | reverse complement strand
ATAAATAAGGGGAGTAAATTACAATTTGAGTTTACATTTATTATTTAAACTGATAATCTAATAACTGGGTACCTTAAAACTGCAGCGATGCTTTCATTTGCATACTGGGGTTTGCTGTCAGTCTGAAACGTTGCGAAATTTTATACAATCTGTTACATTTCCATGAACTCAAATTTATTATAATCTGAACATTATATAATAATATTATATTAGGTAAAGTACAGCAATATAACCATAAACAAAAGCAACTTCTCATTTAAAAAAATATATATATAATAAAAAGATTTTAATTTATTTTATATATATATATATATATATGGTTTATTTTATGTATTTAACATTTGCATTCATTTATTTCTTAATTTTTACAAGTACAATTCCTCACAGCTACTTTTGACATGACAACTGATACTCAGAGACCCCAGTGAAGAAAGTGTGCTGCAAAATCATAAAACAAACCGCAGAAAGAGGAATGATGAGCTGACAATCTGACCATTTCCAACCAGAGGCCTTCAAAAGCACCCAACAGCAGCTGAGCCCTTACACCCCACACAGGCTTCCCCTTCCTACAGCGCTTTACTAAAAGCCTACATGATCAATACTGCAGCCCACGGTCATATAAAATCATGCATGAGGCTCCGCTCTCATTTGGTAGACCCTTCTTATGGCCTCCACACACAGCTGGGGGGTGGGGGGGGGGGGGGTGGCAATAAATTTCCACCAGCAGCTTTGATCTCCAAATGACTTTTGCATTCAGTGCATGAAAACACTGACGTTGCACTGGAGTTCTTACACACACCTTGGTATTACTATCATTGTGGGGACATTCCATTTACTTCTGTCACAGTACATCAGTAATTCTACACCCGTACCTACACCTAACCCCAACCGTAAGCTCAGCAAACAAAAGACGACCTCTCTGCTCTTCTAGTTGTTACTAAAAAAAAGTTGGGGTTACATGCGAGGGAGAGTTCACTTTTACAGATCTGACAGTATTGCCACCACACTGGGTTTTTAAACACACACCTTTGCTGATTTTCCAGCATTCCTATCATTATGAGGACCTCACAAAGTGTTAAGTACATATACACCCCCCAACACACACACATACACACACTTGTGCTGATTTTCCAGCATTCCTATCATTATGAGGACCTCACAGTGTTAAGTACATATAAACCCCCAACACACACACCTCTGCTGATTTTCCAGCATTCCTATCATTATGAGGACCCTGGGTCCTCACAAAGTGTGAAATACACGCCCGAACACACAAGTACATGAACGCACAGGCTGAACACAGTCTGTGCTGTGCGGCTCGCTTGACTGTGTTTGACACAGCACCGTACTAATGACGGTGCACACTTTGTGTATGTGCACGTGACGCACGGAAAGTTTCTGTTTCTGCGCCCCAACGAAGATCAAAGGCTCCGCGCTAATCACAGCCGCATGCCGATCACATACACACGCACGAGCCCCAACACAATCCCATTACATCCCTCACTCCCCCTCTCTCGCTGTGAACAGAAGCCGCGCGACCACGCACGAGCCACCGGAACCGGACCCAAGTGAAGTTCGGACGCACGCGCGCGCTCTCCACTCACCATCTGCGCCCTGCTGCTGCCGCTGCTGCTGGAGTTATCCACCATCCCTCCTTCTGCCTCCCACTCTCACTCTCGCGCGCGCGCACTAGTGCGCGTGCACACACACGCACTCACAGGCTTCTCTCCTCGTTCTGTTTTCTCCTCCCGCCGCTCGTGCACGCGCCCAATCGCAGAGAGGGAGCGCGAGCGCAAAGCGTGCGGTGTGCGCGCGCGCAAGGAAGGCGAAGCCGCTCCGCTGGAAAAAGAAATAAAAAACAAACGAATAAAAAGCGCGAATGAAAGGCTTCACTAACGGCGCTCGTGCGCCCAGCGGTTCTCTACAATGAGAGAGAGAGAGTGAGGACGGAAACGTGAAAAGCGCGCGCGCATAGCTTTTAGCTTCCAAACTCTCTGCGCTCGCGCTTTCTTTTTTTCCCCTCTCTGTCCCTTCACAGCGTACGCTCACACTCCTCCTCCTCCTCCTCCTCCTCCCACCACCACGTCGAGGCGTCAGCAGGACCCGCCCAACTCACAGCAACAAGTCCCACAAACAAACAAACAAACAAACAGTAAATGTGAGTTTATATTTTTATATACGTCTTTTATATTATTTTTGTGCATTATTGTCCTTGTTTAAATATTTATTTCTTATCTTTTTAATGTATTGTTTTATTTCTCTTATATATATAACATGTACATAAAAATAACAATACTACTACTAATCATAACAATGGCAATAATAACATTTATACTAACTATAATCCCGATAATAGCAATAACAACAAAATGATTATTATTATTATTATTACAAGAAGAACATGGCGATAACAACGACAAAAAAACAATAACAATGACATCGTCAGTTTTTTAAAAAATAAAGAAACTTAAAGCATAAAACAGAAAACAAAGTCACAGAACTATCAATTAAATTAATTAAGTGTATATATTTTATATACTATTTTAATAAATAAAGTTAATAGAAACAGAAGTGATACTGAATTGGGTAAAACTGTAAAAATAAAATACAAATTATAGGTAAAGCTGGCGTGTATAAATTACCCTTTAAATATTATATTTGCTTATTTCCGATGCTTTTAAATACTTTGTTATAAAAGTGCTATAAACTGCACAAGACACTTTAAATGCCTTTATTTATGACGTCATTAAGTAACAGTCGCACATCTATCCACCTATTTGGCCTACTGCAGTTTAGCCACGCCCACTCTACGTAAAGTTACGGAGAGCGTTTCAGAGCAGGCTGAGTTTTCAACAGAGCAGCCAATCAGAGAAGAGCTCGTGCATTCATTTCCGTCTTAAAGGAACAGCAACAAAATTAGCCTGTTGTATGTAAAAGGATGAAGAGAAGTTAGAAAACGGCGATCATACATTAATGTGGTTTTAGACACATAAACCAGTGAAACCCTCGAGAATTAAATGTTTAGTAAAATACTTAAAAAAACGGCAACGTAGTTAATTTAATTGAATACCGCGAATCATATGTAACAGTGGCTCACGCGCGCCCTCTGGTGCCATTTTATGGCACGTGCAGCAAAAGCCTGTCTTGGAACTGTTATTGTGCCACAAACTCTCAGTTTAAAAAAATCCCAAACAGCCGTTTCTGATGATGTCTATATGGTCACGTGAAAAAATAAATCCACCCAATGAAAACTGTTTTCAGCATATTTGAACCACATAACATTTTAATCTCTTTGGCAGAGCACCTACAGGAAAAAAGTGATATATTTCAGTGAAAACACAAGGACAAGAGCTAAGGGTCAGAGCTAGCAGGCAGAGCTAAGGGTCAGAGCTAGCAGGCAGAGCTAACGGGCAGAGCTAAGGGGCAGAGCTAGCAGGCAGAGCTAACGAGCAGAGCTAGCAGGCAGAGCGAACGGGCAGAGCTAAGGGTCAGAGCTAGCGGGCAGAGCTAAGGGTCAGAGCTAGCGGGCAGAGCTAGTGGGCCGAGCTAGCGGGCTACACAGGTCAGGTGAGGGAAGATCTTGGACAGGAAAGTGTCCATAGCATCCAGAAAAGTGTCCTTCAGTGTCTGGAAGCAGCCTGAGTAAATGCCAATATGAGCAGTGTCTGCTAACCAGAGCTAAACAAACTAGCTCAGAAAAGTGTAATCCAGTCCAAAATGAAGGGAATAACGGCAGCATATGTCCATATAGTCCAAACAGAGAAAAGTTAATCTAGTAAATGACAAAGACAAACACTGACAGAACAAATTTTCAAACAAAACAGCAGGCGAACGCCAGAGAAAGTGAGACGCACGTGCACAGCCTTCTTCTCCTGGAAGTGAGTCTTTGTTTTTTAATAGCCTCAATTTTGAGTTTGCGTACATGTTTGTGAGTTTGACTCAAGTTTCATTCTCTGACCGGTGAGCAAAAAACTAAATCTGCATCAGTCATGGCAATAACTTGAGAAAGACGCAGCAGGATAACGCTGAGGTTTTTATTTCATCACCCTGTAAGGAATTATGCACAACATGAACATCTAATTCTTACACATAAATATTATTGTCATTTTTTAAAAGCTTTAATTTTATTGTAAAAAGCTATTAAAGAAATGGGTTGTTAAAGAAACAGGTTGTCAAAAAAAATTAATCTGTTACGTGAGCTCGCCAATCCCGCTTCTCGCCAAGTTTAGGCCCGGACTAATAGGGGCGAGTTAACGGGGTTTGACTATATTACCCCTTTCGCTTCCTGTAGGTGTTTTGCATAATTACGCACCTGTCTCTGGTGCCATCTTACAGATGTTTGCACTTTCACACTAGCTAACTACTAGCTACCTTGAACAGCCTTAGAGAGTTCTTTAGATCTTGGCATTAATATAAATATTGTTAATATTGTCTGTCAGAAGTTGATAAATGCACTGTAGAAGAGTATGCAGCTTTATTTCAGATAAATAAATGTGCATAAATATACAGGTGGGTCCTCGACTTATGTTGTACTCAACTTACGGAAATGTGTGGTTATGTCACTGCCCTCGCTCCCCTTTTTAAAAACATGTTTACTGTGTAAAAGTGATAAAACAGAGCCTCGGGTGGCCGAGTGTCTCCCTCTGGTGGACTGGTGGAGGAATGGCCACAGGGCGTTACACACGTAGATGCTTATTTCATTGGGTTTCGATTTATCATAATTCTGACAGTGAAAAGTTTAAAGAAGAACCCAATCAGTGTCAAAATAAATTCATTTGGTTTTCACTTTGTTTTTCGAATCCCATTCTTGGTCAAGGACGTGGGTATTGAGGCTCATATATGGTTCAGATGTGCAACTTGATGTGTGAAGTATGACACTACAGTCCATGTGTAGCTAGGGAAGTGCAGTCTGACAATTCACTGTGGTGTGTGATCACAATGACAAATATACACTTTCACTATTTGATTACTTTTTTTACAAACACGTGTAAATTAGTCTAAAAATGTCTCCAAATTAAGTTTTTTTGTCAAATATTTCATTTTTATCTTAAAAATGAATTTTGTCATGAAATTAGGATTGGTCAAAAATTCACCCATTCTCTTTTAAAAAGCTACTTATTCTTCATGGAATCATTTTAAAGCATAAAAAAACAGTCCATGGAATATATTCCTGCATAAATGGGGCCTGAACTAAACTTTGACTTTTTCACCAAAATTGCAAAAATATAAAAGGCTATAACCTTGCGTTTTTGTGCATTTTGCGTTGTCCTCAAATTTTATTATTTTTGTTACAAACACGTGTAAATTAGTCGAAAAATGCCTCCAAATGAAGCTTTCTTGTCAAATATTTCATGTTTTTCTCAAAAATGAATTTTGAAATTTGTCATGAAATTAGGATTGTTTAAAAATTCACCTATTTTCTTTTAAAAAGCTATTTATTCTTCATGGAATCATTTTAAAGCATCAAAATACAGTCCATGGAATATGTTCTTGTCTAAATGGGACCTGAATTGAACCTTGACTTTTTCACCAAAATTGCAAAAATATAAAAGGCTATAACCTTACGTTTTTGTGCATTTTGGGTCGTCCTCAAATTTGATTATTTTTCTTACTTTTGACACAGTTTGCAGTGTATTTCTCCACCCTGCAGAATTCCTCAGTCCCTTCTACTCAACAATGTCTTCATCTTTTGAGCCTGGACTCTGACCGTTCTGTAATGGCGTCGCTGTTGTTTGACCATTTTCTGCTATTTTCTCTTTTCTCTTGCTCCCACTCCTGATGTATTGGTGCCCACAGCTTGATTTGACTGTTCCAGCCATATGATTGGTTCACGTGGTTTTTCAAAACATGCTTCATTTTCACAATAAAACCACTTCTGGTTGAATTTTGTGGCAAAGATGGCATACTGAACATAGCGTTAATATCAGGATTTCATTTCCCAAACTGAGATGAAGCTTTATAAAACACAATATTGTCTTTGGATGTAAATTCAAACATCTGGAATATTTATTTTGTAAAGTTTTGTAAAGTAAAAAGCCAGATAATATACATGGTTTTCCTTTAACATGGCAAAACAAAGTTAAATACAAATAATAAGTGTTTTTCCACAACAAAAAACGTCAAGTTATTGCATTTAATCTAAATAATGGTAAGTAATTGCCACTAAACTGTGAAGAGAGATTGTCCAGTTAGTTGCATAGTACACAGGGAGGAACAGTCGGTTGAGTGCAACATTTATGTACAAGTCAACCACTTAAATGTGACACACACACACACACACACACACACCTTACTACATAGAAAGTCAGCCACACAACTTCCCTTATGTCTTCCACCCCCAAAAACATGACGAATGTAATAAAATGCAGGAAATTGGCATCCACACGCATCAATTCCCATCTCTACTCCATATTTCCTTTCAATAACCTGCACGAGACCTAAAAAAACTCTGAATTCTATTCATTTTCCATCACACAATGAGCTGATGAAGGTAAACTGTCCAAACCTTCAGCGTAATTAAATGGGTACGAAGTGAACGAAGTGAAACGCTTTGTTCAAGAAAAACTAGTTGAGTCTGAATAAATCAAGTGGTGGTGAATGGAACCAGACGTCGGCCTCCATTACAGGCAGTTCTTACATAAAATGATTAGAAGTACAGTTACATGCAGGTCAGTATAAAGCAAAATAATAACACTTTCTTCAAATTCACTATTAATTTGATCAACGCTACACACAAACACTTAGAAGACCTCTGGTTCCATTCCCCACCACATTAAATGCATTTGTGATCTTGTTCACATCTTACTCACTGAATTAGAGACTTTTGGAAAGTGAGTGGAATTTCTTTAACGTGATAAAACTGCAACTTAGAGAAGTTTTCTTTTTCTAAAAATAGTCGTGTGTTTTTGACACAAAAATTCAATGGAAATTGAATATTATTCGCCCTTAATGAAAGCAAAAGTATGTGTATAAAGCTAGATCTCCTGGGGCTCCTCCCACAAATCAGTAACATTTCAGTAACACAAGTAAGAAAAAAAGAAAAAATATAGCGTAATTATAAAATACTGCTTTTCAACTTGCAGGCAGCTGTTTTCTGTCTTAAGTCAATAACACGTTTGACATTTTGGACAATCTAACTTCTCCAAGTGACACCAGAGATGTTTAGGGTCCTTTAGTTTTGAACAGAAGCGACTAATCCGTAATAACACACCCCATTTGCTGTGGTTGATTACACAAATCACAACTTACAGTGCCCTCCATAATGTTTGGGACAAGAAACATTTTTCTATGATTTTCCCCTCTGCTCCTCGGCATAAAATTTAAAAATCAAATCGTTCAAATGTGATTAAAGTGACTTAAATGTTATTTGCATACATTTTAATTTCACAATGTAGAAATTACAAGACACCATTCAGTGGAGGTTCAATTGCATTTAAATCAAGTGATGGACTTGATCATTAAAGAATGTTCCTGTTTTAGCGTTGGGAAACCTTGGCAGTATGTTTGGGATCGTTATCGTGTTGTGATATCTCAACAGTTTGGAGAAATTTACTTTTTTACATTTACATTGATGAGTTATGTCATCAATGACCATTGCAACATCCACCACCATGTTTAACAGGTGAGCTGGTGTGCCTTGGATCCTGGGAAGTTCCTTTCCTCTTGCCTTTAAAAGAGATTAATCTGTTCTCATCCGTCATCGCACCTTCACCCATAATTCTGCAGGCCCTTTTAAGTACTTTTTTTTCCAGCCGCCCCGTTTTTGAGGCTGACTAGTGGTTTATGTCTTGCAGTGTAGCCTCTGTATTCCAGATCATGAATGAAAGTTCCTGAACATGGTTTCTGATCTGCTGGGCAGGAGTTTAAGGATTCTTCTTGTTCCTTTGCGATTATAGACCTCACCAGTGCACTCTTTGATCTTAAATGATATTTCAGACTTCAGATTTTGTTCATCCCAATGTCACAAATTAGATTTATTTTAGTTTTTCAGCCTCATAGCACCTTTCTTCACTGCTATTTGCACAGCGTTTCTCCTTATGACGAACAATGGCAACTACAGACTCCAAATGGTAGAAGAAAGCCTAGAAATCTTATCCTTGCACCAATGAGTAAACACAAATGACTGTGAAGTCAATTGTCCCAAACATTATGCTGGTATAGTGTTGTAATTTGTACACGGTGAAACTAAAACTGTATGCAAATAACTTGAAAGTCTGGAATGTGCACTTTAATCATGTGTGAATTGGTTGATTGAAAATATTAAACTGAGGGTAAAATTATAAAAAATGTTGTTGTTGTCACAACAAAAATGTACATTATATACCTTAAAACAGCCCTAAAACTTCAGCACAAAACTATAGAAGCAAATGGATGCCAAACATGTCTGGGGGCACAATTATGGGAACACGTCCCATGCTTGGTCAGTCACTCCTGACTGGGGATATAAAAACGGCTCAAATCTAACAACCCCATCCCTCATTCACGCAAAAGCTTCAAGAAGCTTGCATTTTTGGTAGACAACGTAAAATAAAAATGAATTAAATCAAAGTGCAACTTTATGCATTAAGCCACAGTTAGACCTTAGTGTAGAATATGAACATGCTCACAGGAGAGGAAGTCCTCCTCTTATTCAGGCTGAGAGAAAAGCGTGTAGAAATGAAGGGCTGGGTATCAAAATACAATACTTTTATGGAATTACAAAACAAAAATCAGAATTAACGCCTAAACAACTGAATAAGTGTCAACCGTGTGCAATGCTCAGTTATTTATTCTGCAATCTGTTGCTCTTATTTCTCTGAGGTGCACTTATGATATGCAGACGCACAAAGCTAAAATGCCTGTGCCTTTAATGACCTATGTAATAACTGACTGCCCTGTATTATATCTTGTCCAGAAAGCAGGCAGTGTACTTCTTATAACCTCAGTGTGAATGGACATAGTTAATCAGCTATAGGCTGAATATCGTATATCTTCTAATAACAGCGCGTCTCTTATTGACGCCCTTTTCCCATAAATGTCGGGTTTGAAGAGATGTCGCAAAAAATAGACCAATAGTAATTTCAATAGTAGCCAAGTAACACCCCCCTCCTCCCCCCACCCCAACTTTCACTGGCACGCGCCTCAGAGCTTTCACTTTCTACCTCCGTGTTTTAACAGAATTTATTCCCTAAAAAGTATGAAACGGCTGAAAACAAACCTCTGATTTCTGAAGACTATGAGTGTAACGCGTGTAATTACTCATTTCTGTCGTGATATCTGAGGATTGTTGACGGATATTAATCGTCTCTGTTTAAACGTATCGCTACATTCTGTGCTAAACCACTCCCACAAGAACAGCAGCCAATCACAGACAAGCATCACCGCCGAACAGACAGAGGGATGATTTTAGTCGTGATGTTTTATCTTCTGTCAAAATAAATGTATACGGTAAGTAATCACATTATTCCTGCAAAAAAGGCTGTGTTGGGGGAAGTGGTGGGTACATATTAAACCGTTAACTGCGTTTAAATGTGGAAAATAAATGTATACCCAATATAGGGCCTTTAAACTGTGTTTAAGAGAACGTTTCAAGGGAAAAAACATTGCTCAGTATTACGTGTTGAAAAATTTTGATATCCAGTCCTATGTCAGACAGACACACTGTACAATACATTGTATGTACAGGTCAGTGCATTACTCCCCATCACTTTCTATTGTACAACTTCCATCGCAGTTCTGCACCAATCAGTGTCCCCTTGCATTTCTATTCAAGCTGAATTTTGGGGAGAATATTAAACTGCTGTGTGGTAGCAGCCAGGGATGGAGCCACAAGTTCTTCAATGTCCAGCACTGTTTAATGATTTCCCAGCTCCAGTTTAGTAGTTACCAGGTCCGTCTGAGCAAAAAAATAACATCTTAATCAATCCACTCAAAACATCTGCAACAACAGCCTAACTAATCAGGGTTCCTCATTTCTAAAATGCCTCATTCCAGTTCCAGAGGACCTGCTGGTCTTCCTGCTTTTCCTACTAAAACCCACTGGGTGAAATCCGCTCAGTTTGAGATGGGAAATTCCTAAACTTTGATGAATTAAGGTCTTTCTGGACCAGTGGAGCTCCAGGAATGGACGACCCCTGGCGTACACCAGCGTTCCCTTCAATGGTGCCATATAAAACAAACAGTAAGGATGAATGAATGTAACTAAATACTCACAAACTGAATATTCTGAATATCTTCAGCAGTCAAAGAAAAGGGAGGTCAGTTCATGCTTTGAGAAACTGCAGCACTAACCTTTCATGATGGTGAGGTGGACAAGTGTTATGAACCATTCAAAAAAGCACAACACCTGTGAATCAGGCTGAATGCATTGTTGGCCTCTTCCTGCAAAATTGATTTATGTTCATTCAAATAATGAAGAACCTTTAAAGGCAAGAACTGAATGGATTAGCGATAAAAATCTACAGAAAAGAAGACCTCCAGGTTGGTGACCACTGAACTAAAAGAGGGGTAAATCAAAAAGGTGTTGTTCTATTAGTAAATTCAGTTTAAACAGCAGCAACAGGGAAGCGGAAGTCCTACCACGTTTGCAGTGATCTTTGCAGGGTGGCACTTTTAGGAAACCTACTTTAAAGTAACACGAGAAGCACCATGCAGTTTCGCGAAAACGAAATTAGGCAGAATTGCTACGCTAAGTGTGACGACCACCACATTGACAGCCCTGTGTGGTTGTAACCTGGTGGGTGAACAGCCTTGTAGAACCTCACAGGAGCTTGAGAGAATGTCCAGCTGTTCAACAACGAAGAGCAACGGATCTGCAAGTCCAGCGTGGTGGATGAGATGTTGAAGGCCTTTCTTTGAGAGGTTCTCACTGCACGGAGCAGGACGGGCTGTCTGAGCAGCAGCAGATGGAGGAGCTCATGGATTTCGGCGGGATGAGGTCCAGGTCTTCGTCGTCGGGGATTTCGTCTAGTCGGTAGCCGTCCTTTAGCAGCTGCTGGCTCAGCTCAGGGTGCACCTGGAGGATGGGAGCGGAAGGAAAGGAGGACAAAAGATGCTATGACTTTAGAACCACTAGAAAATTTAACTTTTTTTAATAGATCTTCTAACAGTGGAAAGTTTAAGTTTCCCTAACCAGAAAGCTGGATTGTCTAAAATGCTTTTTGTACTTTTATTCTTTATTCAGATCCCAATTAGCTTCCACAGAATGGTCCATAGTCTCCCAGGGTCCACCATTAAAATTTACTTACCAAAAAAAAAAAATATTATACTGTACTAAAGTATCTCTGAAAGGTAATGACAATAAAAAAAAACAAGTTTAATGACAAGGACAAAAAATTAAATAAGACACTATTAAAACTTACACACAAATAAAATTACCCACACAATTACCCCTGATTTAAAAAGAGAAGTCTTAATGCCTTTTTATATGAGATGATATTCTGATATGCTGAGTAATGTTTAAAGAGCCCATGGCATGGAGAATTAAATTATGATTATCTTTGAATTTTTCTGATGCACTGGATTTCAAAAGGTTTCTTTTGAAGGTACTGTTTTTATGTCATAAAACAATGTA
>JBBIGC010047204.1:0-11551 GCA_037576955.1 Lepidarchus adonis | reverse complement strand
AACTCGCACATCAGTATTGTCATGTCTGAATTTATGCTTGATTGTTTCCTGAACCTGGAAGTCGCTTTGGACAAAAGTGCCAGCCAAATGAATAAATGTAAATGTAAATGTCTAAACGTTTTATTTATTTCTCTTTTGAAAACTAAGCTATGAAAATGTACAAATGTGTTACTTTGTCTCAGAAAAGGCGATGTAAGGGGATTCTCATTTAAGGCTCACAGCTGAATTTTTAGGACTGAATTGTAACATTGAGGGTACATTTAATTTGTTCCAATTATAATTGCTGTAGTATACAGAGTATACAGGATGATCAAAGTTATACACAGCAACACTGGTAAGACGCGTCCAGCCACGGGACATGGTTAAATAACTCACTCATGTCAACCTTTGCTCCGTCAAAGTCCGTTACACACTTACACACAGCTAGATAACTCATCTTCAAGGAGAAGCAAGAACCTCCTTTAGGCACGGACATCCAAAGGACTGGAACAGGTGAGTGGCATCTACCTTAATTATGCCATTTCACAAAATATTGTTTAGGATTATGGGAGAGTATGTTATTTATGTATGTTAATCAAAAGCTTTTTTGATAGTAAATATTATATTACATGAAATAATATTTCTACAGCTTATAAGCACTTCAAAATATGGTTCCATTATACAAATCTTAAAATTAATATTATAAAATAGCATAAAATAACATAATTTTCACCTGTAAAGCAATGCTAATGTTGAGTATTCAGCAATAGGTAGCATCATGTAAAGCTGTTTAGCAGTCTTTAGAAAATAAATTTAATTAATTAAAATTAATTTCCAGATTTCCAGGAGATTGTAGGAAGATGAAAAGCATGAACTCTCATTCCATTGACATACTTTTTATATTGTGATATCATTGAATGATGAAACAAAATACCAGCCTGTAAATTATATAAAAAAGAATTCTGTATTTGCTAACTTTACATGAAACATAATTTATATTCAGTGTTTCTTTCTTATTTTACAAATTTTTAATGGCTAAATGCATGTTTTCTTGCAATATGTTAATAATAAATCAGATCTGATTCATAAAATGAATTATGAAAAAATAATACTAAACCAAATGTAAAGAAAATGTCCTACTACATAAACATTTAAATTGGTAAATGGCACCCTAAACATGGCCTCACCCTAGTAATGATCGAAGTATCATGAAATGCCCATACTGGACAGCTCTTTCATACATGACAACTGGTGATAACTGGTGATAAAATGCATGATGGCTTTTCTAACTGTACTTATTAACACTAACTCCCATATTTCATCTTTCTTTTCTCACAATTGGCAAGGGTCACTATTGACTTCTTTTTTATAGTGGAGGCAAAGTGCACTCCTTCCAACTAGGAGCGCACTTTGTCATGACATCTGCAGTTTAACAATTAACAATTAAAGAGCCAGATCCCTTTCTGAAAGTGTCAGCACATTATCTTCTTATTTAACCTTCAGGTCCTCAGACTAAAACATTTCAGCCTTTTACAGGACAGTTTATCTACAGCTCTGGAGAATTGCTGTGATTTCCAATCTGAAATTAACCACAGCTATTTTGCATAATACAAAATGAGAAAAGGGGACTAAGGAATCTCCCCAAACCTACATTACTTATTGCTCCAGCCTATTTCTTTAGTATTTTGTTTTAGACAGGTAATAGATTACAAAATTTAAAGCAGGAATATGGAGATATGAAGAACTAAACAAATCTTCTAACCTTTTCAGGAAATCACACAAGATGTGATTGCATTAATACTTTCTAGTGTGTGTGTTTTTGCAGTATCGTGACAGACATAAATAGTGATGTAAGAATGCCTTACAACACACTCCACTGATAAACACTGTACATTGTAGATGACAGTTTTACAACTGATGTTGTAAAACAATTTGGCAGGTATGGAATGATGACTGGTGGTGATCATTTATGATAAGATTATTTCCATGGCCATCACTATCTACCACAGATAGCACAGCAAGTTCCTGTAGCTTAGAAGTTGTTCCTGTAGCTTGGAAGTTGTTCCTGTAGCCTGGAAGTCACAAAAGTGTCAGACAGATGAACAAATGTAAATGTATGTAAACTGCAAAACACATCATCTTATGGTGGAGGACCTCAGAGATTTGTTAAATAAATATATACTTATTTTCTTTGCTAGGAACATGGCTGGGCCCAAACCTCGCGTGATTGCACTCACCAAGCGTGAGGGACAGACCTTTGGCTTCTTCCTGAGGATTGAGCAAGGAGAGGAGGGCCATTTGATTCGGGCCTTGGAGATGGGTGGTCCCGCTGAACTGGCAGGCCTCAAGGATGGAGATCGCATCATCAGGGTCAACGGAACATTTGTTGACAACATGGAGCATGGCCAGGTATAAAGCTGGATATTAAACCATAAACTGTGAATAGTTTCACATTAAAGTTAGACTTATTGGCTATGGTGCAGGTTAATGTGAGGTCAGAAGAGTGATTGCTATCTCACAACATCAAAGAGAAGAGCAGTGCACCTTTTTACTTCAAACCTTTACAGCCCATGATTCTGTGGAATCTAATACTTCTGTTTCTTTCTCCATTTGGATCAGGTTGCTGATCTGGTGAGGAAAAGTGGAATGACTGTCACATTTCATGTCCTGGGGGAGGAAGTATACAAACAGGCCATACTCAATGGAATAAACCTTGCAGACCCACAGTCCCACATTGCTCAAGGGCCGGCCACCATGAATGGCGTTTCTGCCCCAGTCCCTAAACTAAAACTCTGCTTTCTGCAGAAGTCCAGCAGTGGTTTTGGCTTCTCTGTCAAATCCACAAAAGGTGAGAATATTTTTATAATTTATGATTTTATGCCAAATCAGTCCACTCATGCATAATTTAAGGATAGTAAGATGGGTGCTGTGTTCCTAGGAGAAAAGGGGATCTTCATGATGGATGTAATAGCTGGAGGCATTGCTGATAATGCAGGGGTTAAGTTGCGTGACCGTGTGGTAGAGATTAATGGAGAAAATGTAGAAGATGCTACGCATGACCAAATTGTTGAAAAGGTTTGTGGAGTTTAAACACTAAAACCTCTGTCATTAAAATCCAGGTTTAGCTTTTTATAGAAGGTTTATTTACCTCTGCTTACTAGGTCAAGATTTCTGGAAACAGTGTGATGTTTTTATTGGTGGAGGAAGACACAGACAAATACTACAAGAACAAATGCATAACACTAGGTGTTAAGTTAGCCACGGTAAAGCACCTTCCACAGAAGCCCCGCATTGCTGAAATGACCAAAGGCACCAAGGGCTATGGCTACTTACTTAAAGAAACACCTAAAATGTCAGGTAAGTTTAAATGCTGTATCAATGACTTTTTTTTGACAACAGCACATTTATTTATCCAACTGCAACTTTATTAAACAGTTCATCTGTAGAATGTTTAGACTGTACAGAACGCATTTCTCAAAAAACACTTTACACACATTACACACCAAGTTCATGCAATACGGATGAAAAAGACCAATGGCCCCTCCTTGATCTAGGGCAGCGGTCCCCAACCTTTTTCGCACCACAGACCGGTTTAATGTCAGACAATATTTTTGCGGAACTGCATTTATGGTGTCACGGATAATAATAACAAAATAAAATGGTACGCCCAACACAAAAACTGTGTTATTTTGTAAATATAATAATAATAGTGAATCCACTGTGTAATTATGTAACTTTTAGCAGTGTCTTTCTGAAATGCAGTAACAACGGTCAGAGTAACGTTGTCCTCTGCCCCTCATGCACTCGTGGTAAAGCGTTTAATAAATAAGTACTAATGGCAAATGATACAAGCCAAATTTTGATCAGAGAATCTTTCAATGCAACATAAAGTTCCTACATTTGGGCTTGTTGTGTGTATAGTCTGCAGTAACAGGTTCATGGTTAAACTTGGTCATCTAGATTCTTCACTAGGATGATGGCAGTTGTTATTAGCTGAAATTGAATGCCTTTATCCTCTCACTTAACAAACCACTACCTGTATGTTCTAAATCTTCGTCCTGGTCTTCTGTCTATTGATACAAATCAATGCCCAGGTCATTATGTTGGAGAAATAGATCGTGGAAGCCCTGCAGAGAGAGCTGGGCTGAAGAACCTAGACAGAATAGTGGCTGTGGACGGAGAGGAGATAGACCACTGCACACATGAGCAGCTGGTGAACAAAATACTCCAACTTGGAAACCGATGCTGCCTCCTGGTGGTTGATGCTGAAACAGAGAAACTCTACAAGATGGTGTGTTTGAGCTTTTTTATTCTCCAGTAAAAATGTTAAAGCTTTTTAAAGTTAAAGGCACAAATGTATTGTTTAACTCTTTTGACTCTAGTTTGTTTTCTTCTGATCTAAAAAGGGGTTTTTCAACAGTGATTTGGAAGATAGTTCAACATGGATAGATATAGTGTATCATTGATCAATTTAGGCATGGAAAGCTGGCCAATAGAATCCATATTTAAATCATTTTATATCACTTTTGACATCCTCTCAAAGGCTGGTGCTTCTCCCCTACTTTACTGGGAGGAAATGAAGAGTTCCCTGCCCAAGGTAAATCAGCCTGAACCCGCTGCAGTCCCAGCTCCGGCCCCAGCTCTGGCCCCAGCTCAAGCTCCAGTCCCAGCCCCAGCTCCAGCCCCAGCTCCAGCTCCAGCACCAGCTCCAGATCCAGCCCCAGCCCCAGCTCCAGCCTTGGCCCCAGCAGCAGCCTTGGCCCCACTGCTAGTACCAGCTGTGTCTGCCCCTGTTGAAGAATCCTACAAACCCAAACTGTGCTGTCTGGAGAAGACTGCTGCTGGATTTGGCTTCCACCTTAATGGCATTCAAGGAGTCCATGGACAATATATCAAAGAGGTAGGAATGACCTAAGAGGTGTGTTTATAGAATAATAAGAGTATGAATATCTATACTACAATCCTTCAGCTGTGGCTGTTTGAGCACAACTCTGTGTTGGTAGGTGGTGAAGGGAGGTGCAGCAGACAGAGCTGGACTGAAAGACGATGACATTGTGGTGGAAGTGAACAGTGCAAACGTGGAAAAGAGCACACACGAGGAAGTCGTGAAAATGATTCGCAGTAGTGGTGACACACTGATCCTCCTGGTGGCCGAGAAGGCAGCCTATGACCACCTGAAAACCAAAGGAGTTGCGATTACTACACAGCTGCTGGCTACAGAGCAAAGTCCAGAGCCATGTGCCCCTGCTGTCGTGCAAGAGGAACAACCCCAAAGATCAGTGACCCCACCAGTTCCGCCTCGTGCAAGGGTTAGTGAAACAGAATCACAATTCATTTCATCTTAACACATATAATGTTATTCTCTTAATTAACTATGATCTATTCTCTTCATTTTAGACGCCCTCCGTATCATCTGCATCCTCACACGACAGTGTAGATATACGGCTTTGAGAAGATCGCTGCAAGAGTGGTGTCCTCAGTCCTGGATTACATTTATATTTATATAGAGCTGATTTACATGATCCAATTAAAATGCATTTTCAGTGGTATATTATTATTCTGCTTTAACAGACCCTTTCTAAAATGGAAAGTGATCCTGGATTCAGTCCCCTTCACAGACTAGACCTACACCTACGACCTGGTTTATGAACAGTAACAGCTTCTATTTCAAATATTTATTCAACTGTCCAACCGCAAAGATGATGTCATTACTTGCATTTTGAAATAAAAGTTGCACATAAGCTGCACCTTTTGAATATGTTTCACCAAAAGCAAAGTATTTTTTCTGGATTATTCTTTTAAATGATGGCAGTTTCTTATGAGGGCTGTGATTTTGTAAAATATGCTGATGCCATTCATGACCTCTTTGCACAATAACACTTTTGGGGTTTGCCAAATCCCCCCCCCATCATCTACATTCTTTCAATCTACAACCCATACAAAAATATATTTTACTGATGGAAGCTGTAAAACCTGACAAATAAACAGAAGTGAGCTTTCTGTTTTTCTGCTGTCTCTGTATTCTGTCATGGAAATTCATGTATTGTTTTCCAGGGTCATCAATTTAAAAACATGCCAGATAACAGTGACCTCATAAAATTCAAACCCCATTCTGGAAAAGTTGGGATTGTGTAATATGCAATAAATATAAGAATCTGTGAGTTGCTAATTCTCTTGAACCTTTATTTAATTGCAAAAGTATGGAAAAAAAAGATTTCCTGTGTTTTCACTGAGCAGCTAAAACGTATTTGGTCATTACAAATAATTTAGCATTTAATACCAGTGAGACACTCAAAAAAACATTAGGAAAGAACCATTTCTGCCATTGTGTTATATCGCTACACTCATCGGTTTAGGGACTAGAGATACCAAGTGTTGCAGTTTTGTTAGAAGAATGTTTGCCATTATTTCTTGATTTAAGACTTACTCACACTCCGTCTACAAAGCCACACAGATGTTGTATGTGCAGTTTTCCTCTCAAAACTTGCCATAAAGTGGTGACCCACAAACACAGCAAAGACTAAACCTTTGGTGGATTATCCTTTTATACCCAATCATGATACCCTCCCCTACTACCAGTTCACAATTTTCTGTAATATGATTATTCTATAAACTTTTCTGTCTTATTTTGGCCTTAGCCAACTTTATTGTGTGAACAGTTATTGTTAATTTATACAAAATACAACAAAGTTGGTCAGAAAAACAAAAGTTATTTTTCATTTTGGACTCTTTACAAATTGCTGATTTTTTATGCTTTGTACAAATTGTCCTATTATGGAAATGGGATCTGTATTTGTATATTTTTAATAATTTACTTAGTTACTAGTTGTAAAATCAAGATATTTGGGTTACTTTAAAATGTTCAACAATATTTGTTTCAATGAAAAATGCAATGCAATATCCCACTAATGGTGAACGTGGAGTAGAATTGCTAGACTGCACTTTGCAACTTAATGTAAAATACTGTGCTAACAAATATGCAGCATATTACCAGGTGAATAGCTGTAAATCTCTAAAACTTTTGCCAACAATCCGTTATGTATGATGCAATGAGGAGAAAAAAACAGACAAAACATTGAAAGAAAGAAATTTATGAATAATCCCTTAAAATAAAAAAGTGAACAACGAAAAATTCATCTCCATAAAATTTGCCCATTTCACTCTAATGCAAATTTGTTAAGAACTAGGACATCCCCCGTATAGCTCTCAAACTAAACCCCAATGAACCTCTCTAGGCCCTTCCTGATTCAGGAAGATCAGACCCAGTGGAATAAAGACGCCTTAGAAAACAGAACTGTTCTCAAAAAAAGGGACATAAATCAGTGTCACAAGGTCATGTGCTTCTCAGGCGCCTGCTTGTGTGCCAGGTAGAGGAACAAGATGCTGGAGAGAGCGCTGACAAGAAAGATCACGTCAAACCAACGATGATAGAAGTTAAACTGTAGCTCTCCCAGCACCTCTGTGACTATGGTGCGGTATTCCAGAGGCATGCTCATACGCATGAGCAACACAGAGGACACAAAATACATTCCCTACAAAGAGAGAGAAGGGGAAACATTACAATGACTTCTCCTGAAATATTACAAATACAACTCAATGTTATGTTAATTGTACAGAGGTCTTTTACCATGATCTGGGCCAGGACCAGCACTATTACATTGGAGGACTTGCTGCTTGAAATGGCATAAAAGAACTGGAGAGAAAAACACTGGGATTTAATAGAGCAAATAAATGTCTTCATGTCCTTGCATTCAAAATGAGTTACTCATAAAAGGCTTTTTTACCTTTTTCCAGAACAAGGATTAAGCCTAATATGGACATTGTCCTTTGAAAGGACAATCTCCTGAGTTGTCCAACATCGGGATTAATCCCTGCCCTTAAGCACTGATCAGCCAGAACATTAAAACCACTGGTATTGTGTAGGTACCCCACACGCAACCAAATCTGCTTAGACCTACTGATGAATTGGTGGGTGTGCAGTGGTATCTGGCAATAAAGTTAACAGCAGTTCCTGTAAACTGTGAGGTGGAGCCTCCACGGACCTCGCTGCTTAGTCCAGGACATCCCACGGATGATAAATCAGATGGAGATCTGATGTGGAGGCCAAGTCAACATGCTGATCTCCATTACAATTTCAAATTCAATGTTCAATTACTGAACAGTTTTTGCAGTGTGGCAGGACACATTATCTTGCTGAAAGAAGTCTCTGCCATTAGTGAATAACGGCGCCATTAAGTATTATACTTCGTCTGTAACAATGTTGATACGTGGTATCAACAACAATGTCAAAGCAACAACATAAATGACAGATCTGAGCAATTCACAACCTAAAGCATCACACCACATTCCTCCCATAATGCAATAATAGAGCAATTTCCTCCCCAAATAAGCAATGCACACACACCCATCCACTTGATTTATCAGACCAGACAACCTTCCACTGATCCATGGGTAAGTTCTGACATGTCTGAGTGATGGATGGGTTAAGTATGAACACACTGAGTGATCTGCAGCCCCATATATAGCAAGTTATAATGCACTTTGTGTTCTGCCACCTATAAATCTTAACCAGCATTAATGTTTTCAGCAGTTTGTGCTACAGAACCTCTTCTCTGAGGTCAGAACAGACATAGAACATAGGCCTTTGCTCCCTGTTCACACCTAATGTACTGTAGTAATATACTGGTACTGACCATAACCGTAATGTTTAAGAAACTAAACACTGACACTGTTATTATACACAAACAGAAATACTGTGAATACATATGCTACCATCATCACTCAGGAAGTACAGTGGTGCTTGAAAGTTTCCTAGTTAAACAAAAGACACAACAACTAAATTTGGTCATGTATTTAAAAAAAAAAAAAACAATAATATATGTGTGTGTGGCCTAAGTAAGAGAACCTGTGCTTTCAGGATGTGGTGTGACATCCTTGTGCAACAAGGTCAGTCCTGCGCATCAACGTGAGTAATTTAATCTCATTCTTCCATATAGAATAAACTCTGGAATGTTGATGGACATCCTCAAGTTCATCACATGCTTTAGATTCAATTAGATTATGGTCTAGACTTAGAACACTACTTTTGGAGACTTTATGTCGCAACATCTCTTCAAATCTGGCGTTTATTGGAAACGGGCTTCAATAACAGATGGGCTATTATTAGAAGATACACGGTATATCGTTTAACTTGGTTTCCTTCCTCTACTTTTAAGACGTTTTTTTCAGATGATATTTTAGTTCACATTCCTATAAATATATCAATGTTTTTAAGGATTCAAAAGGTTTCAGTCACCAATAGATGTGGTTCACACTATATATATAGTTATTGTGAATTATTTTGGCCACAATAATTATGTGGAGAAAATCTGATCTTGTGACAACTGTGAATGCTCTCAATGCCTTGGATGCCCACGTTGCCAGTTCAAGGGTTAACATCTTTTGAAGTGTACTAACCACTGCATGCCAGACATGACACAGGACCTGCCATTTTGGAGATAATGTCATCTAACCATCACGATTAGACTCTAATCAAAGGCACTCAGACACTTACACACGCTCATTTTTCAGCTTCCAACACATCAAATTCAATAATTATCTGTTTAGAGCTGCCCAATACATCCTACCCAGATATAGGTGCCATTATAATGAGATAATACATTTAATTCGATCCTGCCAGGGGATTTAAGTCTGTGGCTGATCAGTGTATGTCCAAAAGTTAAGACACTTATTCATTTCAGATTTCACAGAAAAAATCTGAGTGCTGCAGCAGTAACTACAATTCTAGAAATCCTTACACTAATAATTAGAACGAAAACATTGTTTAAACAGACAAGTCAGGAAATCAGGATTGCATCTCTGGTTTACCTTGGTAAGAGTGATTAAAAGGCCTCTTATGGAAGTGACGATGATGATTCCCACCAGAATAAAGGAAATGTGCTGAGACCAGAACTTCACCTGGAGTGAGGTTTAACAAGTAAATTATTATAGGCATCATCATTTGCATTATGAAAGGGGCAATTCAGAAAAAGCAAATAAACAATACGTTAGAAGCAAAAAAAGAATGACTTGCTTATGACTTGCTTTCCATGGGGAAAATTTAAACTGGTAAAGTGCAGATAGATGGCTAGGAATTGACTACTGAGAAACCAGAGCAGATGCAGGCAACAATTTGACAGCCCACTAATGTTCTCACTCTCACCAAACAAGCAAAAATATACAAGCACATTTAATAAAATGAAAGAAATTGAACGCCATATTGTATAGACTCATTACACATAGAGTGAAATATTGCTTGGAATTTCAATGATTATGGTTTATTGATAATAACAATTTGAATATTGTGAAAAAATTCAATCTTGGAAAGTCATGGTGTCACACCCAAATCAGTTAATTAACTCAAAAATCTGCAAAGGTTTCCTGAGACTTTAAATGGTCACAGTCTGGGAGACTGAGGCGGGTAAGCCACAAAAGGTCATTGCTAAAGAAGCTGGTTGTTCACAGAGTGCCATATCCAGGCATAATCATAGAAAGTTGAGTGGAAGAAAAAAGTGTGGTAGGAAAAGGTGCACCAGCAACAGGGACAACCACAGCCTTAAGAGGATTACCAAGCAAAATTAATGTAAAGTTTCCACAGTCAGTTATGATTTGGGGGTCATGTCATCAGCTGGTGTTGGTCCACAGTGTCTTCTTAAATCTTAAGAGCATTTCATGCTACCTTCTGCTGACAAGCTTTATGGAGATGCTGATTTCAAGACTTGGCCCCAGCCACACTGCCAAAGGTACCAATAGCAGTAACACCCAACCAGGGTGTCACTGTGCTTGATTGGCCAACAAACTGTCCTGACCTGAACCCCATAGAGAATCTATGGAGTATTGTCAAAAGAAAGATGAGACACCAGAACAAACAATGTAGACGACCTAAAGGCTGCTATCAAAGAAACCTGGGCTTCCATTACACCTCAGCAGTGCCACAGGCTGATCACCTGCCTGCCACGTCACATTGATGCAGTAATTCATGCAAAAGGAGCCCATTGAGTATTGAGTGCATAGAAATGAACATACTTTTAGAAGCCTAACATTTCTGTTTACAATATCCTTTTTTATTGATTTTATTTGATATTCTAATTTTCTTAAACAGTGAATTCAGGGGTTGCTTATCTGTAAGCCATATTAATCAAAATGTCAAGAAAAGCTTGACATACAGTACTTCACTCTATGTGTAATAAATCTATACAATATATGGATTTTATTTATTTTAAAGAAATGTCAAGAATTTTTTTTTTTTTTTTTTTTAAACACCTGTAGAATTAGGGGTGGTAATCGCAGTGTATCTCACAATACAATACGATATGCAATACTATGTATGCAATAATGATAATATTGCGATACAGCACTTCTGCGATAATCAATATGTATCGCACGACAATGACATAGTGATACATCACAGAAACACGACCTGCTGCTAAGCTGCCCCTCCACAAACATGCGCATTCGTCTCCATTTCAAAATAAAAGCGTTTGTCGAGGCGATATTTTCTAAGTGTAACATAGACTTACCTTCATTAAGTGCA
>JBBIGC010047194.1:0-11551 GCA_037576955.1 Lepidarchus adonis | reverse complement strand
GCCTAATAGTGAGCAGGACCCTCATGATCAGCCATAACATTAACACCACCTGCCTAATAGTGAGCAGGACCCTCATGCTGCAGAAACAGTTTTGACTGTGGGGCACTGTGTATCCGGACAGTCGTGACATGGTGGATCCATATCTGACTTTTCTGCAGCTCGTTCATCTACACATGACAGTTTAGTGGTAACAGTCGCAAGTCTGATCAGTTTTCGGTTTTATCACTCACACCTGGTCTACACATTACACATGCTACACATTTTTTAAAACTTGGTTCTAAAACTAAAAAAATCTTCATTTTAATTGTGTTCCTTATATTTCTTTAACTTATCTTTACTTAATATACTGTACTGTGCAAGAAAATTACTTGGAACATTTTTTGGTACATTTTCCCCCTTTAACAGAACATTGATATTATTCTAAGTGTAAATAACAGTAACACTGTAAACACTGGTTTAATGTGTGAGTTGGTAAAACCATTTCCTTTCCTCATGGAAGCTCAGTGTTACTGTAGTCATCATCAAATCCCTCAATCATTCCTTCCATTGAATCAGGTTCTGCTGGAGTTTCAAATTCATGCATTGGCTGGAGGCCTGGAGGAGATCTAGAACCAAGCCTGTGTTCTTCTGATCAGCTCTCAACATCTCAATGACTTTTACACATCGTTTAGCCTAATGTTCAAAGACTCTCACTGACCAGAGAAAAGGTTTTAACCGTGTGTAGGGGTCTAAGACTTTTGCACAGCATTCTATTTCTTATTCTTTATTCTTCCACGCTGATTTTATTGCTTGCTCTACTCTTTATGCTTTTTAGCTCATTGGATCTAGAGCACGATATGTAAATGATGATGTTCTATAAATATTGAGTTAAAATCTGGATTTTCATTAAAAAGCTTTCAGACTGTTATCATGAGTCATAGTTTAGTCAGAAACTGCAAACCGCTGATTATTCGTCATGGTTTTTGGCAGCCACATTGTTGGCTAAAAGTGAATTAATATAAATATTCACCAATTAGTATTATGCAAATGATTTCCCTTCAACAGTGAGTTAATAGTTTCCATTCTTTGTTATTATATTTCAGTCATTTGTCAGACATTTTCTATATATTCCAGTATTTATACATATTTATATAACCTTTTATCCTGTAAATACTTTTTATTAGTATTGCATATACTGTTTATTGTTAGAATATATCTCATTTATGCTCTATGTTCTATTCCATTTTTAAATCCATTGCACTGTTCTAGGAGCTGAGCATGAGACAATTCACCATTTACAGGTTTTGATTATTAGGCAAAATTAATTACTCCTGTCCAGGATAGTGAGGCTGGACCAGGATATTAGCCCTGATGTTCTCTCTCTTTTTTTCCTCTATTTCCAGCTGCAAAACCTGATGAAAAGAAAGAGGAAGTGGCCACTGTCTCAGGAAAAGTGGATGGAGAGAAAAAGAAAGACAAAGATGGCAAGAAGGATGGAAAAGGAGCGAAGGAAGGCAAAGGAGAAGAAAAGGGCGATGCAAACAAGAAAAAAGGAGAGAAAGGAGAGAAGGGAGAGAAAGGAGAGAAGGGAGAAAAAGGGGCAGCAAAGAAAGGTGACTCAGAAGGAGGGAAGAGTAAAAAAGGAGGAGAGAAAGGGGGTGGGGATGAAAAGGGTGGAGCCAAAGGAGGAGCCAAGAAATCGGCCAAGAAGTGATCGCCCAAATTCTAGTGCTAAACATTTCCTGAGGACAATGTATTTGTATTTATTTTATAAATATTTTATTTATAAGAAATGCATTTGTATTTTATTTATATATTTTAAAGTAAATAAATGTTTTCTGAAACGTCTATCCATTGCTTTAAAGTTTTGAATAAAACTAAAGTCATTTAAATTTCAACACCAGGAAGAAATAACTTATAAGCAGAACTTTTTGAAAGTTTAAAATGACGACGTTCTTCTTATGTAGCTTGGTGTAGGGATGGGCGGGGCAGCCAGCTGTTATCTAGTGGTTACTGGTCGTATTGCTACATGAGGTGACCAGAAAAAACAAACTGTTCAGTGCAATGTGATGAAGACAAGACAGTTAGCCATCAATGTAACAATTTTCACCCCTGAAAGATCTGCCAGGTGTCAAAACTGCATTCTAATATTTTTTAAAAAACTGTAAATAAAGGTAAAATAATTATTAAGATGAAAATAAAATAAAAAATTTAAAAATCGATGTGGGTTTTAAATCATGTCGATGAATATAGATGATATTAAACAAAATTTGATTAACATAAAATTAGACGAAGGCTTCGAATGAAAAGAATAAAATATCAAGGCAGAAAACTAATATCCTAAACCAAAATACTAACAAAATATTATCATTCAATATCTTCACATCATTCTATTACATACAATTATAGATATAACATACTTGTTTAATACTTCTACATTGAGTAAGTAATTATTGTATATAGAAATATGAATGAATTTTTACAATTTTTTAAATAGAGGCAATGTTTTCTACTGTAATTGTTAAAAAAAATCAAATAAAACATAATAACAATAATTATATTTAATTTATTTTAATTTATATATATATATTTTTTTATGACCTGTATATAACATATTTTTCAAAGTTAAGCAAAATGCTTATGTAGGAAATTTGTTCTGACATAGAAAACATAACATATCACTTGAGTGTTGCACAGAAAGGCAAGTCCTGTATAATTTATGGCTAAAGTGAAATAATATATACTGTACATATCGCCACATAAATAATTGAGATTTCTCACTGTATAAATGTCCATTTATTTCATATTTTCCACAATACAATGGTCATCACTAAATACAATACTGACTTTCTTATAAAACCATGTGTACACGTTTACAGGTATATTGATGTAAAGTTGATGGTGTGGATGCAGCATCCACTGGGTTTATTCCTACAGTTAAAACCCATTCAAACTTCAGATGCCCAGTGAAAGACAGAAATTCAGACTGGCCTCCTGCTGTGCAGTGACCATGAAAATATAAGTAAAGGCCATAGTTCCCTGATATCTGGGCACAGGTATTGGCTAGGGTTTAAGGGGCAAAATAGTGGTAGTTAATTTAATAAAACAGATATATTTGTAAAGTTTTCTGCCAATCTCTTAATTTGCAGAAATCATCGAACATTTCAATAACCCCTCAGTCATTTAGCAAAACTTTAGCATATAGTGCAAATTTCATATCGGATTTCTTTATATATATTTTTGTTTTTAGTTAAATATGGAGCAACATGAATATTTCAGATTTTTCATGCAGCCACAGTGAGATGAACTTTTATATTTACCTGAAATTAATAAAAAAAACAAAAAAAAAAACATTACATTTGTGAAAAGTACCAATGACAGATGCAGGGATTAAAGTTCTCCATCGTTAAAACATTCACTGACTTCCAGCAATTGGACCTGGTGCCATCACATGACTCCACTTCCTGTATTGTCTTTTGAAGCCTCTGCAGAATCATCTAAATGAGATGTCATGACTTTTCACAGGGTTGCCACTGTCATGCACTGTCATAGGAGCAGGGCTATGAACCTTCATGCAAGACTTACACTTTCAATTTTAATCTCATGCTCTTACACAAGAAATATTCCTCCTCCTCAGTTATATATATAATTACATTCCAGATTTCCTCCCCCATCAACCACAATTACTCCAAACTCAAAGAAACCCTACTGGAAACCTTGAGTTTGAAATGTAAAAGTTTGTTTCCCCCACCACTTTAACAAATATGTGACAAAAACACAAGCAAACCTGCCCAACCTGTCGACAAATACATTTTAGATCATTTTAATCCCTGCACACAAGGTGCTAATATTTTAGAAATAAAAAACAAAACATTTAATTAAATTAAAAATCACCAAAATGACCATTTTCAAGTGATAAAACAGAAAATTTGGCAGTTCACCAAAATAACAGATTTACAAAATAAAAGTCCCATCCTAAATTATAAATTAAAAGTGTTTTTACTGCACAGAAATAACCACAATGGTGAAATCTGAACTAAAACCACTAACATGTTTAGCTACATTTTGAAAGCTGTTTGGAATGTATTTGGTATTTGCACAGTAGAGGAAAGTGTGTTGAAGATAAAAACGCTGTAGTATCGCTGCTGTCAAGTCAGTAGAAATGAAGACTGAATACCGTACTCTACAGTAAATGGCTTATGCTTGAATATTAATTAGCTCTAAATTGTGAAAGCACATATAACCATGACTCTGATACAGTCAAAATAAAGTCTTTTCATAAGTGTCACATTATAGCATGTAACAATGACTTTTTAGCTCAGAATTACAATAGCTTTTTGTTCTGTAAACATTATGACCTATATGTATACATCTTCATGATAAAAACTTCTACGCGTGGACATATCTAAAGCAGCAGGGTAGGAGAGAGCAGACTGCAAGCTTTATATGTTTACAGCACAACAATATTTCCAATAAAATAGAAAATAAATAGAAATCAGCATGAATGAACCTCAGATAACGCAGAGCAATCTGGAGACAGGTGTGAAAGGGAATGGCTTATGGGCACTGCAGTGAAATCAGTGGAATAAATGCACAGAAATACACCGTGCATGAAGAGCATTAGCGTGAGTATGAAAAAAGATATGTTCTTCCTATGGACTTATTACATAAGCATGAACATCAGCAACCTTTCAACTGTGCCATGCTGCTGTTCAAGATTGACAACCAGTCAAAGGTTTGTGCACACCTACTTCAGAATGTATTTTAAATATTCCTTTTCAGTTTAATAAATTATAATGGAATTTCTAATTAATTTAAATATATTAATTAATTTTTAAATGTCAACAAATCAATTAAGAATGAATTCAGCTCAAAAACTGTTTTAAAAATGCATGTTGAGATCAGTAATTGCCTAAAAGCAGATGTTAAAATATATGTGTATGTATGTACAGTATGTATATATATGATGCTAGGTTATGCACACACTGATCATACATGGGCGACCCACTACAATATTTACACACATGGTTTTCAGCATCACTGTGTTCTTTAGGTTATTCTCATGAAGCTGTACAAATATTTTGCAGAGTTAAAATTTCTAATATTATTGAAAATGTCATATTTGTCCACATTGTTTAGAAAATTGAGAAATCCATATTAAAATGATTTTTTGAGATACCTCTTCTTGCAGACCATTTTTTTAAACAAATAATATTCAAAATGAGAAACATTTATCAATAGAATAAAATTATCTGACTGGATAAAATGACATAAAATTATCATAACAATCTTATAATGAACAATACAACACATTTACTAGATTTGAGAGGAGTTCACATGCTCATTCTTTGCAATGCAGTACTGCTCAATAGACAATGGACAGGTAGAGGGTATAACGCTCCATTAAGGCAAAGACTGATGTGTTATGTTCATAATTTTAGACACTTCATTAAGTAATATTAGGGAGGACAATTCAATCCTAGGTGTGCCAAAACTTTTGACTAGTGCCTTTAAAAATATGCTTTGATATATTATTAAAGCTTGGGTATATTTTTTATGTATTTCTTTATTTACTTAGCTTAAACATTAAAAGCATTTAAACAAAACAAACACAATGAAAAAAAAAGCCTGAGTATAGTACAGAGCAGCAAATCCACCTTCCCCTTACACCTGGGATGCGCAGTGCCAGTCCTGGAGGTTCATGTAAATACGTCCCCATCCTCAATCACTACACCTGGCAGTGAACAGGTGAGTTGACCCAACGGGTGTTTCAGCAGGGAGGTCACCAAACTCTGTTGGACACCAGCCCTCTAGGCCTGGAGTAGGTCCATCCCTGCTCTACACTATACTCTCACAAGTAAAGATATTTTTAAAGGAGAACACTTTAATTTATGAACATCCTTCGGTGGAGTTTCTTTTAAAGGTTCTTCATATTCAGATCTCATTTGTTGTATTTTTATAGAACCACTAACTGGATTCCAAAGAACCCTTGTTTTGTTGAGCATGATGTTGTTACAGGCAGTCCTTAAAAAAAGACAAGTATCTGACGTTGAGAACCACTGTGATGGACAAGTTTTGTAGGTGTAGCCATTCCTGAAAGTATCTGAGCCTGGAGAAATCATTTAAGGGAAAGAACTTGGCTGCAGTTTCTTTGAATGTAGCAGGTTTGAGCAGTGCCAGTAGAAGACTGAAGCGATAGTTGGAAATCTCAAATTTAATCAAAATGTAGTCGATGGTCCAAGACATGTTTGGTGTCTAAAATTTGCTTAAAGCTGGAGCTAAGAGTTTAACGTAGCTACTAAGCAATGGAAACGTATATCCCACCATTTAGCTCTTAATTAGCATTACTATGCTAATTAAGGGAATTAATAGATTATCATGGGGATTAAGAGTGAGAGCTATACTGGGATCCTGTGAGGATTTGACTGCACTCCACCATAAGAACATTAGTGAGGTCAAGTATTGATGCTGGATGAATAGGTTTTCATCACAAACACTATTCCAGCTTCAATGCTGGGGGCATTGTTCTGAAACTGCATATTATAGGTTTTGAATACTCGACATTTCCAAGCATATTCTCCTGTACTAGTTCTCAGAATTACAACACCTATTGTATAATATACAATTAAAGTATTTTTGTATAAAACGTATATATTATCAATCCACTGAAGACCAGCTGCCCATGTGTTCTATGTTGCTGTAGAGGTCATGATTGTAGCCTCACATTCAAATAGCCATAAAGATGAAAAGGGTGTAGCAAACAAAAATCACCACAACAAATACCCTATATTGCCAAAAGTATATGGACACCCATCCTAATGACGGAGCTCCTGTTTTAAAGCAACTGCCATTGCTAACAAGGGTATGAAGACAAGCCATGCAGTCTTCAAAGACAAATACTCCACTCAGCATGGGCCATGATTGATTAACGTAGTGGCTATAAACATGGCATGATCATGTCACCTTTACCACATTTCTGCCCTGATAAATCTGCCCCAGCGAACTGCACTAGGGTTACATACAGTCAAACCCTGTTAGCTCACCCCATTATATCATCAAACTTGCCTCTCGCCATGAATGGCTGCAGAACAGATTTCCTTTTGTTATTTACCTCATTTGTTCACCAACCTCCCCTCTCGCCATCGCCACAATGTGCAACGTGTCCGGGGTAAACATTTCTCCATCGATAGCTTGCAAAACCTTAATCCATTAGTGCTGTAGCCTTGAACACAGTCAGTCATGCTAATTCTATAGGTCTGCTGCTGCTGCTAATGCAACTGTTGCTAATGCAACTGTTGCTAATGCTACTGTTGCTAATGTTACTGTTGCTAATGCTACTGTTGCTAATGTTACTGTTGCTAATGCTACTGTTGCTAATGTTACTGTTGCTAATGCTACTGTTGCCAATGCTGCTGCTGTCACCACCACCGCTGTTTTCTTATTATTAACTCATGCTTATAATGATAATAGAAGGCTTTATTAACAGCTGGCAACATGCTAGCGTCATGCGGGAACATGAATGTGCAGCTCACATATAGCGAACGCCAGTGTCTCTTGTGAGAATCCAGTGTTTTCGTAAAGCAGTTAGTAGGTGTTCAACTTCATTATACTACCGTATATGACAGACAAACGGCACAAAAAAGACAGCCAGCTGCATAACCATGACCCCCCATGATCCATTATGATAGCTCCCCATCCCGCCTCTTGCCAGATTTAGGGCCCGAACCAATGGGGCCAAACTAACAGGGTTTGACTGTAAATACTACTCAGCCATAAAATGAAAACCACGTGCCTAATAGTGAGCAGGATTTCTCTTGCTTCTGAAACAGCTCGAACTTTGGTGTGTCTGGTCCCGTTCTATCAGAGCTTTTACTTTCCACATGCATTAGGTTTGCATGAGCCTGTGGCCATTTTTAAGATTTTTTAATTAGTACATCATCATCAAGAACTGACTGTTCAATTGCTGCCTAATATTTACTCCTCCCCCAACAGGTGCCACTGTAAAGAAATCACTAGTTCATGTCATGGCTGATTTGTAGTTTAGTCAACAAATTATGCTGCTTAGTAGAAGGCCCAGACTAAATATATAATCATTATTTGTGATGATCTAAAGATTTGGGAAAGCCTCACTTAACCGTCTAGAAACTTTTGGATATATAATGTATGTTCACGCAATTTAAAGGCAGCAGGGGGCTTCAAATGGTGTAGGAAACCAACGAGAACAACAACAAAAAACATAGGAAAACAAAAAAAATCTGTTATAATCATGGGAGGCTGAACTTTGAAACACATCTGGGTCATTTGGAAAAATGTAGTTTTATAATTTGCTTTTCAGATTCTCTGAGAGTGTCCTGTTAGTGCTGGGCCCATCCTAAACCCCCATCCCATCTAAGGCACTGACTTATGAGACAGCATGGCCAGCAAGGCGTCGAGGCAGCGGCCTCTAAGTTAGGACGTGGCCAGAGCTGCCATCAGCTTCATAGCCGAAGTAGAGTAAGAAGTAAGCAAACTTTGGACATGTCTTGGCTGACTGACTACAAACACACACAAACACATGAACATTAAGCCTGCGAGAAGCTCAGCAATGAAGAGATGAGATGAACCTGAAGGTATACCTGCTTCTCTCATTTTGTACCTTCAAACTGCGCCACAGATTCAAAAACACATAGTACAGTATATTACATATCAGCGTCACAGCTGACGACCAATGTTTCTGGGGAAAAATGCACACGAAAGTCTGGTTTTGTCCTCCAAACGCTGCTGGTGATGTTGACTTAGTGTCCAATGTTCCTTCCTGTTCCCTCAATGAGGGTGGAGACTCATATTAAAATACAACTACCATCATGTTTAGCCACTAACTCCAGCTCTGAGAGGACATCCTGAGGAATGAAGGCTCTTCTTGCATTTCTTTATCTTTGCTGAAGCTCCTGGAGTGAAGCTTCCAGAGTCATGAGACGTCAGTTCTGGCCTCAAGTAAATGACCTTCTGAGGTTCCCAGAGTCACATGACGTCTGCTGAAGCTGAACCCGAGTCATATGAGTGCTGACAAAGTTCCTGGTCTCGCACAAGCTCAGCAGCAACCCCTGGGGTCACATGACCGTCTCCCTCTCCTCCTCCACCAATGGCGTGGCTTTGTTGTCCTCCTGGGCACTTTTGGAAGGCTCTTCTTCCTGGATGTGGAGCTCCTGGCCAAAAGACGGGATGGACTGTTCCGAAACCGAGCCATTCTTTACGTAGCCCGGGAGGTTTCGGTGGCCGTTGGTGACCGGCCCCAGTCGTGTGGTCAGGTGAAGAGCCAGAGGCCCGCGAGCCGTCACATTGGTCACACTGGTGTGAGAAACCATCGGTCCGTAACTGTAGGTGTTACTACCGCTGCGGGCTTTTCTCTTAAAGTCTAGCGCCAAGGTTCTCCTGCTCCATGACTTCTTGATCTCCGCTTGGACCTGAAGATCAGTGAGAAAATGACTTTTAGTTGTAATTACGGCTGGAGGCTCGAATCATTGCTGGAAGTTTACTAGAAGGTCATGTAAGACCTTGTACTTTTATCTGATACATGGGTACACGCCAGTGTCTAACAATATCACAGCAACATGTCACAACAACGTCAGAACATGACCTTTGGGAAGGTTAGCGTGTTAGCTGTTAGCTGTTAGCCTGCTGTTTACACTCAGCATGCTTCATTTTGCACACTACTGCTATATTCAATGATATTCCTTGTATGAATACAGCTAGTCCCCAACTTATGATGGAGATCCCAATGTATCATACTGCATACTCTGCTATGTTTGCCTGCGACAGCAAATGCAAAATATGTTATTAAATATTTTTATTAAATCTTAAGTCTCATAATACATTGGGGACAATCTGCAATTGAATTGCTTAATGCGAAAATAACATTTTACATGAAATAAATAACTACTAACCTACAAGATTCATGTTAATGATTATATATTATAATTAGGTATTATTTTTCAACTAATATATATTATTTACTACAATGATTCAGTATCTACTAAAAATTATTTAGTATTAAATATAACTTATTTAGTAGTTACTATTCATTATTCAATAAGTACTATACATTATTTTTAATCTGATTATTTTAATCTTTAGTATTACTATAAACTAATCAGTAAATACTATAAATTATAGTCTAATGACTATAAATTATGAGAAATCTTGAAATTGAAATTGAAATTTAGTGAGTTAGTTAGATATTTAAAAAATCAGAAACAACAGTACACAAGACAACGAAATACAGTCCGTAACAATGTGTATGTGAGGTCACCGCAGAATGTGCAAAAAAATGCTGAAGTACCTATTATAAATCGTTCTGCATCTACTATAAAATATTCAGTAATTATTATAATTTGGTAAGCAATTACTATGAACTAAAATATAACTAAAATAAATTATTCTATTACTTATATTAGTTATTCAGTATTTACTACAAATTATTTAGTATCTACTTCCCAGTTCAGTAGTTACTATAAAATGTTCATTATCTAAAATACTGAGCCATGAATCTAGTATTTAGTAACTACTAGAAAGTATTTGGTAACTACTTAGATTTTTGTAAATATAAAATATTTAGTTACTTTTATAACATTTTCAGTAAATACTATGGAGTATTCAGTAAATCCTGTAGAACGAATGTGAGTTCTGTAGTAATGGGAGTATAGAACTGAAGGACAGATTTTTTCAATTGACTAACTTTTCTTTACCAGAAATAGTTAGTTTTGTGGTATATGATGAATTATGTGATTTTCATTGAAACCCGCAGAGAAATTCTGCGAAAAATGCAGTTCATGAAGGTTAGATAATAATAAAATATAATTTTATATAATTACATAATTACATTTGAGTCTAGAATAATGAGAATAATAACATTCTCAAAGAACACATGTGAATAGTCGGAAAGCCTTGATGGGGAATAAAGAATATTGTTTCTTTTGACTATATTCAGTCTTTATAATGAACTGGTGTCAGTGTTTTACCTCTCCGTTGCAGAAGCAGTATATAATAGCGACAAAGAAACCCTGCGGGAGATAAAGGACTGAATGAGCTGAGGCAGGAACATAGAAAGACATCCTTCACGATATAATCCTCAAATAAAAGGGTCAGCTCAATGTGCTTTGTGAGAAACAGAGTGAAACAGCAATACCTGGAAGGAGTTGAAGAGCATTTCATAATGCATCTGTATCTGCCAGGGCACACCTGATACCTCTGTGTAGGGCATCGCCATGAACACGATGTAGTGAACTCCAAACAGTGGCATGAGGACCAGCGTGGACTTTAACAGCTTTCTGTTCAAAATAAATCAGAAAAAAACTGATTATTGATGAATATACTGGGCGTCCTCGACTTACGACTTACGACATTGCACCAATCTTTATTTAATGGTGTGAAAAATGAAAGTAAGTCATTTTAATAAAACGCTAAAAAAATGCAATACATTTTTAGAGCCTCGGGTGGGTGAATTTCTGACAAGGGAATACCTGCCTAATAGTGAGCAGGTCCCTCATGATCAGCCATAACATTAAGACCACCTGCCTAATAGTGAGCAGGTCCC